>WNYA01000602.1:0-126707 GCA_019512145.1 Engystomops pustulosus
TCCGGGTCGATCTCAGTGGCCAATATGGATGGTTGAAACGACTTATGGAAGGCTATGGAGACTCCACATGCCTTCCGAGAGGGGTGGGGGCAGTGGTGCCATGTTGGGTAATACTAGCTATGGTATTTGGGGATGCTATCTGCTTTAAAGTGAGTCTCTTGGTACATCGCTACTAGTACTCGTCGCTTATGTAAGCGATATAGTATTTTGCTTCGTTTCTCTGGTTTATTGAGACCCCTGGCATTGTATGTACAAAAGGTTAGTACCACCATAGTTTAGGTAAAGGAGAACTTAGATCATGAATAGATGATGTAGTGAGGGGAGGGGGGAGGTTAGGCCAGGAAAGATCGGGGATGGGACAGAGGGGTATAAAACCATAACAAACATAACATACAGAAGACAATGTACAACCCAGGCCCCTAGTGGGCCTAGTCAATCTAAGGTAAGGCATAAGTAGCCAAAGCGGTGTCCAGCACCGCAACCCTAAGGGGGAGATGAGGAGACCGATGGGGGTGCGAGACTCCCGGCACATCTCCGCCAATAAAGTGTAATCACATTACAAGAAAAAATACAATAAGCGCTGCTAAGTTAAAATGTCAAATAATTATAGACTATAAACACCCCTGCTAAACTCCCAAAGGTAGCAAAACCAGTGGTGAAGCGAGGAGTACAGGTACTACTATAAAACCACAAGAAAAGAGACTAGGGCAGATTGCTAAGTTAAGTATAACAGATATCACATATCAAATAGTGAAGTATACGAAAACCGTTCAGGTTCCGGTAAAGTGAGTTGTAGCTCGGTCCGGGCCTTTTCTGCGTGCTTCTTTCCACTTCTCTCTAGGTGGCTGCACCGGAGCCGAGTTGATTAATGGCCACTCAGGTAGGGCTATCTGTGACAGCTCGAATGTCCCCAAGAATTTCGGGAGGTCTCCGAGAGATCTGAAGACAGCCGACTTCCCATTTTTCTTAGCCATCAGTTGGAACGGGTCACCCCATCAATACGCGATGTCCCTGGATTGCAAAAAAAACCAATAAAGGACGTAGGCCCTCCGCAGTTGTAGGGTTCTCTTCGCTAGGTCTGGGAGAACAATAATTTTGGAGCCACGAAACGTAATATCCTTAAGCTCTCTTGCACGGCGGAGTATCTCCTCTTTTTCTTTGAAAAAATGGACTCGGCAGAGAATGTCTCTGGGACGTTCTGAGGACGCAGGTTTAGGGCCCAGTGTGCGATGGATACGGTCAAGTTCAATAGTAGAGGCAGAAGGTTGGTTCAAAATCTCTGCAAAAAACGCCTGAGCCCACTCCTCAAGTTTAGATGGTTCCACATCTTCATTCACGCCTCTAATCCTTAGATTGTTGCGGCGATGTCTGTTCTCAATATCTTCCAGATGTGTCAAAATGCTAGATATATGGGATGCATGTTCCTGCAGGACTTGTGAATGAGTGTCCAATTGATCTAGAATTTTCTCCTGAACAGACTCCGCTTCTGCCACCCTGTGGCCAATATGATGCATTTCTTTTTGCAAACCAGCAATGTCGCTTTTGTGAGATTCCTCCAGCCTTGAAAAAAGGTTATTTATTTCGTGCCTGGTTGGCATGGCACAGATGTGTGCCTTCCAGTCCCATTCTTGTTGGGAGGCACTTGTCCCCTGGATGGAGTGGGGGTGGGCGGTAAGGCCCTGTGGGGAGTGGAAGGCCAAGTTAAGAGAGGGGAGGCCTGGGTCAGAGGAAAGTCCCCACCGTTCCCTGATAATGGGGGATAATCCTCAAGTTGCCTCTCTGGGGAGGTACTCACTATTGTGCCCGGGGACTGCGGGGCTGGCTCTTCTGTTTCCCTCAGCGCCTGCTGTGAGGAGAGCGCTGCGGTGGAGGGATGCTGAGTGGTCGTGGCCGCCATCTTGGCCACCTCGTGCGCCGAGTCCTCTGGCAGCTCCGCTGTCTTGAGGAACTTAGTAATGGTTCCCGGGTCTGTTGTCGGAGGCGCCGTGTTCCTCCTCGATCCCCTCCTGTGGACCATAACTATTCCGGAGCTCCGTGAGCGCTTCAAAGCGGGTGTATGGCGGGAATGGCCGGGAGCTCAAAGTCCATGTGACTTACTCCGCCATCGCCAAGCCACGCCCCCCATTTATGACTATTTTATAAACAGGAATGTAAACTGATGAGGGAATCTCAATAAAGGAAACGGGAAAAACAGCACAGGCGCCATATGTGTGAAAATTGGATTGATTGCATCCAAATATTCTAATAATCATTTGTGCTCACCTTGTTTGGTTGTACAATTGGTACAACACGTTTAAAAGCCTTAAATGCTACTCTGAGTGGTTGAGGCAGCCCATCCTGGGTTCCTCAGCATGTGCCAAAAAGCAAAACGGCGGGAGCTGCCATTTTCTCGAGCGGGCGAAATACTCGTCCGAGCAACGAGCAGTTACGAGTACGCTAATGCTCGATCGAGCATCAAGCTCGGACGAGTATGTTCGCTCATCTCTAGTTATTTCATCTTGGAGCTTTGCTTGTGTATCAGGTGTAGGTTGAGTGATGAACAGCAAAACCAATCAACTTCTGGGGAATCGTCCAATAACTCCTCCCTTCACCTAGTTGCTGTTAAAACTAGTCGCTTGATACTTATGGTTCTATCTTCTCATATCTGCTATTGCTGTATTCTACCCCTTGATTTTTGGATGTTCTTTACCTCATGATTCTGTACTTTGCCCCCATCTTGGCTTTGGTTATCCTGATTCTTGTCCTGACTGCTTATGTCTGTCTGATGTATCTTTATGTATGTTTGTACTCTGTTCTTACTTAGAGTAGTTACTGTCATTCATTCAGCTGTCCACTGTAGGTTCTAACAGTACATGCAAATAGGTAGGGACGCGAATCCACGCGGGAAAATGCAGGACTGGTCAAGTAAATGTGCCCCAAAGTGTTTCGTCCTTCAATTTACCTTATATACACTAGTCTCCTCACTAGTCTTGTAAGCCCATTCAACCCTGCTGGGACCAAGGTGTATTAAAGTTTTACCTGTTCTCAATCTGTGACATTTCCACATTTGTGGTTTAGCATGACCATCAAACACCTTATATAAGGACATCTTTTTCCAAAATTACACATTTTATGAGACACATAAAACAGTGATTTCGTAGGTTCCTGTTGATCATTATCCATGAGAGACATTATCATGAATTATTTCACTAAAGAAGTCATATTTACCTTTTCCTTCGTGAAGCAATGGTTCACTTTAGAGTCCAGACAGGCCTTATAATATCACTGTGGCAAGTATTGTACACTATGCATTATACTGTGACTGTTACCTTAATACTTTGTTTTATGCTAATTTGCTGCAGAGGTTACTGTTATCCTCTGGGAGCTCCGTGGGTAAGGTTACTCCATGTCCCTATTAGCCTCTGCAAACTGCTTACTAGCATGTCCATGCTATCGCAAAATTAAATAAAATGTAATAAAAGTCCCATAAATATCCCATAAATGGTCAAACTCCTATAAAAAAAATTTAAAATTACCACACAAGCATTGCCACATCTGTAACAACACATACCATAACATAAAATCATTACTAAGCCTGTACAGTGAATACACAAAAATAATTAAAAAGAACACAAAATATTTGGTTTTTGCACCTCCAACCGAACAAAAAATGCTACAAAAATTTATCAAAATGTCACACTTACACTCAATAGGGGACATGTATCTTTATTTCTGCTAGTTTGATTGTCTAATTTTTGCAACTTTTCACTGCCACTTTTGCTGTCGTTTTTCAAGTGCACCTTGGTCTGCACCTTGTGCAATGTGCCTTATGTTCCTTTATTTTCCAAATGTTCACTGCAATTTTTCACTTATGTATCACTATTTTTGCAACTTTTTAGGTGCTAATCTGCACCTGGTCCAAGGCAGGTGCCACGGAAGGATTTTTTTCATGTTAATGTTTTAACTTGTAAATTGAAATTATGTCACATGTTTTAAATGCTAAAAATATTGCTGCTATAAACCTGCTGGGCATTAAAAGTTTGGGCTGTTTTTGTAAATTTTTTTTAAAAAATTTTAATTTATAAATTTGTGCATTTACATTTCATTGAAATGTATTAGTTACTTCAAAGGGTGAGGTCACACGTGGCATTTTCGAATGCACCACAACTGCTGAAAATAGGAGATTTGCCTAATTACATTGCTTTGAACTTGGTGTTTACAAAACGCATTTGTTAACATTACGTGTGACTGCAGCCTAATCATCTTTCGTCATCATCAGTCATCATCTCCCTGGGGTATGGTTAGAGTGCTTAAAAATGCAGGCCACGGCCTCAAATCCAAAATTTACTGTAGTATCCACACCTGTATATAAAACCCTCACATGGCTTGTATTTTGGTGAATTTGAGACATTTCAAACAAATAGTATTAAAGAAAAGCCAAAATTTGTGCCTGCCAGGATAGGAAAAACTAAACATGTATCACAAGAAAAAAGACACGATCATACATAAGGCGCAAAAAAGACCTTCCAAATGTCTCAATCATACACCAAAGAAAAAAGCTAAGAAACATGTCCAATTATGATTCCAATAAAAAGTATGACTCATGATGCAAAAACATAAGTACAGATAAAGCTTAATAAACAAAAATATCTCAATGTTACGTCTCTTAGAAGAAAATTATTCAAATATAAAAAAAACTGTATCAATTGGATATCTTTGAGCCATAGAGCAAAAATAACATGTTATTTATCTAATATGGTGTATAAAACAAAAGATAAAAGTTGACCCCTTACCGACCATAGACAAAAATACATGCCCAAGTCGGAAGGTAGTTTCAGCACCTGAATGTGCATTTTCATCCTGCACAAAAACTGTAACCATGACAACTGTAAATAACAGCCGGCATCAGTTGTAACATCTGGGATTGAGACAGTTGCGATCCCGGCTTTAGTTGTCAAATGTGACCTTGGAATCTATAGAACTTCCTCCCTTTCCTCATCTCAATTGCCGCCACCCCCCGGCACGCCGGGTTCGGGGGGTGGTGATAGTTTCCATGGCAGTCCCAGGGTCTAATGAAGGATCCCTGGACTGTCTTCAGTGAATAGATCTTTATTTGCATTCCTGCCAAAAAAAAGTTCAGTGCTTAAATGGTAAATAAGCTTAACAGGGGGTGTTTTGCATAGTTTTAGGGGAACAATTTAAAAATGTGGTACTATGTGGGTTGTTACCAATAAATAGAACATTCATGCCACTCGAAATATGAATAGACATTAAAATAATAATTATTTAAAAATTCTGGAAAATTGATGTTCTATTTGTAAACCTCCTTACATTCTTCTAAAATAAAATAGTGTAAACATAAAGCAGATATATTATTCATGTTAGATAGTAACCTATTTGGGAGGTCAAATTAACTGTATGATGAGCAAAACATTTAGAAATCAGAAAATCACACATTTTTCAAAATTTCATCAAACTTTAAATGTATTTTTATAAATAAATGCAAAACATTCTAACCAAAATATATTACTGAGGTGAAGTACAACATGTCAAGAAAAAAGTGGGTCCTTTAGGTGAAAATGAGAAGATTCTTAAGGCGTTAATACATTTTTTGAGGTGTGTAGATGCATTTTTTATCTTAACAATCTGGGATTATACATGTGAAATATTACAAAAACACAATGTCAATTCCTCCACACTTTCAACATAAAACCACTATAAATAAACTGAAATGTTATCTGTATTATAATTCAGATAATATGCCTTTTCTTTTAGTTGCATGGAAGTATTTAATATGTTTTTACAGTATATTTTCACAAATCTAAGAAATATCCATGACCCTTCTGAATTTCTTGTTATGTAAAACACAAACAACAGGATTACAACTTTTTCTCTTTGCATAATGAAGATACGCCACTTTTCATGTCATAGAAGCAGGGAAAACAATCACAAAAATTCTTGCAACTCAAAATCACGACACGTTACAAAGATAAAAGGAGAAAAACCCACCTTAAACTTTTTATGCAATTTATCAGAAGTATTTGCGCCCACCCCCACAGTAACTGTTACTGAACGGTACATGTGCCACAGCTCACCAAAGAAGAGAAGCGCATGTACTCTTGCTTCGGCCGACTGTTGCACTGAGTATCAAACAGACAAGGGGTACGGGGGGCGGGGGTGGGGGCCTGGCCGCTATATGAAGCGTGGCGACGCAATCTCATGATAAACGTCCCCCACCTTGTATCTCTAAGTATATTATGTATATATACTGGTGTGTTTATAATAAATATTTAGTAAGCAGAATGGAGCACCAAGAGGTGATAGGTGTGTGTATGTTGTACCAACTGTGTATGTATATACTAGAATTTCGGTAGAATGTATGTAGAATGTAGTAAAGATATAGTACATAAATGATGTGAGGGATTGTGATGTTTATGTTACAGGTATGTATGTATTATTTACAGTTGATGTGTAGAGTGGTTGAAGTGCGTTTATGCCAAACAATAGAACATTATATGTGTGTGTTGCGTATAAGCAGAAACGTGTTAGGTGGGGGGAAAAGAAGAACAAATTTAAATGGCTTCTACCTTCTTTATCGTGTTACACTGTGATGCTAATTAAACATGTTACGTTTGTTATATGGGTGTTAATCAAAAGTGTATGTTGACTTTTAATTTTTTTTTTTAAACGTTGAATGTGTGAGTGTCATAATATTAGTTTTAATTGTAGGGGGTCATATAAACAGCAGACCCCGAAATAGCATATACGTAGGGATGATATGAATTTTTTTTATTATATTTTTTAACTTTTCACAATTGCGGCAACAGCAAGAAGTGAACAAGCTGTTTTTTAAAGGGAACCCGCACTGCGCATTGTTTCAACACCAAATATCAGTGGTGTGGCAAGTTTTCTAATAGAGCCCTATGTAAGCTATCTGACACCCTGGGTTTTAAGTAAAAAAGTTCTCCGCCAAGATGCCCCAAAAATCTGAGTTATGAGCTTGCCTTGGTATCTAGTGCATCTGTGGAGGATGTAGGAGGGGACCTTGCCCTAATGCATGTGACCAAAGTGACATCATCAAAGGTCCTAAGCTACTTAATGATGACAGAGAAAGAACCATACCCCAGATACATATTACACCACAAAAAACAATCACAGCAGCTTCCATGGCCTTCTACTCCTCTCCATGCAGGCTGCTTGATTCATGTGACATAGCGGATTTCAGATAGATGGCTTAGGTACAGTTTAATGCTAAAGAATTGTGTGATGGATGTACCCTGGTCAATGACATTACAGCTGCATACAGAGATAGGGTGGGAGGAGCTGCTGGACTCGCCAAGGAGGGCCACACCCACCTGGACTCGCTGTAGCATGCATTAGAGTACCAGTAAAACTATAAAGTTGAAAATAGGGAATTTCAGGGGAATCATTTTTAGCTAAGGATGGGTCAGTAGTAGGGCTCTATGGACCTTCACTACCTGTATTGTGGCAAAATGTGGTGACAGGTTCCATTTTAATCAGAACGATGTAAACAGCATTTGCTCAGCGCATACATAAATGGTGCTGCGCACTAAAGGAGTTAATAAACAATATTATGTATGCTTATGAGAGCATGTGTTTGGGGTAATGCTTACATTATCATGTACATAGATGGTACACTCTTTAAGACATGTTTAGACACCTCTGCTGAAAAGTATTTACAAATTCCAGCTTAATTAAATGATAAGGCCACATCTGCACTGTTAAAACCCTCCACAAACTCAGGTAAAAGCAAAACTAATTAGATATTTTATTAAAAAAATGTGTCACAGTGGACAATTGGTTGATGTACTTGACAAATGGACTTATAATCAGAAGGTTATATCCCTATGTAATACATTTCTAGTAGTTTCTGTGAAAAATTCCATATTACTATTGGAAAACTGGTCACTCTGGTGAGTACCTGATATCAGCAGACCCTATTAACTAATCTTGCTTATGCAAGAGAAAACATTGTAATCCTGTGTTGGGTTTTTACATGAATGAGAAAATCTCGAATGGTCATGGATATTTCTTGAATTGTGACTGGCAACCATTACAGCTCCCCTTAAAATAGCATCGAGCACTGGTAAATGTAAGCTGAGCTAGCTATGTAATTGGCTCTGCCAATGAGCACGTAAGCACCATTAACTCCAGGCATGCATTGATAAATCTGCCCCATAATATGTTGAAAAAGTTGGCTTTACTCAGTAAAAGCAAAACTATGTTTTTATTTAAAAAAATTGTACAGTGTACATGTCATTTTTAGCGAGTGGACTATTAATCAACGAAGGTTTGTTTTTTTGTAGGTATCTTATTTTATAATTTCTAGTTAGTTTGTGGAATAAATAGCAGTGTAACTATGGGAACATGGAGTCTGACTCTGGTGTGAGTATTGGCATATTATCAAACTGTAACTACTCGGCATTAAGATCTTTATTGCTGATGTTTATCTGCATTTCTAGTCACTCCTGCGCCCTGACCCCAGGGTTTATATGCAGTCTGTGAACTCTGCTATGACTTATCCTACCGGTATTTCATATGTATTATCTGTGATCTTTAGGCTACATTCACACGATATATGCCCGCCGTACCGTAGTACGGCGGGCATACATCGGCGCTGCGGAGAGGAGCAGGGGATGAGCGCTGCTCACCTCCGCCCCCTCTCCATAGGGAGATACAGCGCACGGCGCCGTACTGTCCTATCTTTTCCCCTGCTACGGAGCGGTACGGTGCCGCATGTGTGGGCCGTGAGCCCATAGAAGTGTATGGGGGACGTATATCGGCCGTATATACGTCCCCCATACATGTGTGTGAAGGTAGCCTTACACTGTGAATTTACTAACCATTTTCTCTGGACTAGACCTCCAATATGTAATAAGCATCTGGTATGTGATGAGCATGTACTCGGCCTCCTGTAAGTACGGTAATAACCGTACACTCATCCACGACATCGTCCAGGAGGACTGCAGGACTCCAAGCAATGTCCTTCAAGGATTCCTACCAGAAAGCCTCATGTTACTTTCCTGCTCAGCCGTCATCCAACCATTTCTACAGTCTTCAGAACAATTCTTTTAAACAATACATTTTCAAAGAACTTTTATAAGGGGGCAAATTGTCCACAAGGATCATGGACTCCATGAGATGCTCTCTGGTCATGAAGCTCCAGACCAGCTGAGAGCCGACTCTACATCAGCTTCTGTAGCTGAGCTCTGCCACGTCTATCAGTAAACACAAACAACAGGATTACAACTTTTTCTCTTTGCATAATGAAGACATGACATGTACAGGACATATTTTTTAAATAAAAACATTAGTTTTGCTTTTACCTGAGTTGTGGAGGGTTTAACAGTGCAGATGTGGCTTATCATTTTAATTTAAGCTGTGTAATTTGTAAAGCACTTTTTCAACATATAAGGGGGCAGATTTATCAAGATGCCTGAGAGTTAGAATGGGCTTAGATGCCCATGGCAACCAATTACAGCTCAGCTTTCATTTTACCAGTGCTCATGAATATTTTAAAGGGGAGCTGTAATTGGTTGCCATGGGCAACTAAGCACATTATTACTGTTAGGCATCTTGATAATTCTGCCCCAAGGTGTCTAAACAGGTTTTTAAGAGTGTAAACATCTGTGTACTATGATAATGTAAGCATTCCCCCAAAACATACGATGTAATATTGTATATATAATATTGTTTATTATCTCCTTTAGTGCTCCGCATCATATACGTACGGCGAAGTGCAGATAAATGTTTAGCATCCTTCTGATTAACAAGCAATTAGACGATTGTAGAAATAGTAAAAAAAAAAATTAAAATTAAGAAAATCAATAAATGGTATTGTTTGGCCTCTACAAAAAAACTAAATCATTATAGAACCCACACATTCAACTCTTTAAGAAAAAAATATAAGATCCACAAACTTATGACTGACCTATAAAACAAAAGTAACATGTTTATTAGGCTATACATTGAACACCAAAAAGAAAGTCGAAAGCCATTATAAAATTGATGTTTTTTCCACTCTCCCCCACCCAAACAAGTTTCACCTATAAAGCATAGCCACCTAAAATATTTTCACTGAAAAATGCATCTCCTGCAAAAAATAAGCCCTCATATGGTCAAAATAATGCAAATACAAATATTTTATAACTCACAAAATTGTGCCATTGAAGAAACTAACAGTTACATCATATAGGGCAGGGGCATAATTAGAAGAGACTGGGCTCCATTGCAGACTTATGCATGCCCCCCATATACTCAAATATATACACACATAAAGTTCCATAGGCATACACGCATTAATACAATTTTACACATACTGTACATACATACATGTATACATACATGTATAAACATGCACACATCATCACATCATTTATGTACTCATATATATGTATACATTCATACATACATTGTAAACAAATTCAAAGTATATACACACACACAGTATGTACACATCCACATGTACAAGATATACACATTATATACGCACATTCTGCATGCTACATAGTTATTATAAACACATACAGTAAATATACATAATATACTTAAACCTACAATGGGGAATTTATCATGCGCCAACTTCCCCGCACCCCGTGTCCTGGTTGATACATCAAGATGCATAAGCCTCTTGATGTATGCTGCTTGCTGTAAGGCCGCCAAACAAAATTGCGCCAGGTCCAAACTGGCGTAGTTTTGCTTAAAAACCCTAGAACAGCAGTTTACAGGTTTTGAAAAGTGCTTGGAACAGTAACACACCTCTTAGAAGATGGTGATGTGAAATATTACAAAAACACAATTCTTCCACACTTAAAATAAAATCAAGCTGAAATGTTATCTGTATTGTAATTGTGAAAATATGCCTTTTTTTCTAGTTGCATGTACCATATTTTTCGGACTATAAGGCGCACTAAAAATCCTTTGGTTTTCTCAGAAATCAAAGGTGCGCCTTATAGTCCGGTGCGCCTTATATATGAACCATACTTACAGACAACAGCTGCCTTGAACTGTGCACAGGTCTGCCACCTGCTGGTCATTCGTCCTTATAATCAGGTGCGCCTTATACTCGGGTGTGCCTTATATATGAACCTGGACATTTTAGCAGGCATTTATTGATGGTATACTCTGGTGCACCTTATAGTCTGAAAAATACTGTAAGTGTTTAATCTCTTTCTCCACTATATTTTCACAATTCTAAGAAATATCCATGACCATTCAGAATTTTCTATTATGTAAAACACAAACAACAGGATTACAATGTTTTCTCTTTGCATAATGAAGATTAGTTAATAGGTGTGATATGCCAGGTACTCACCAGAGTGACCAGTTTTCCAATAGTATATGGTAATTTATTCACAGAACTACTAGAAATGTATTAAATAGGATTATAAACCTTCTTGATTATAAGTCCATGCAAAAAATGACATGTACAGGACATATTTTTTAATAAAAATATCTAATTAGTTTTGCTTTTACCTGAGTTGTGGAGGGTTTAACAGTGCAGATGTGGCTTATCATTTTAATTTAAGCTGTGGAATTTGTAAAGTACTTTTTCAGCAGAGGTGTCTAAACATGTCTTAAAGAGTGTAAACATCTATGTACTATGATAATGTAAGCATTACCCCAAAACACATGCTCTCACAATGCATACATAATATTGTTTATTAACTCCTTTAGTGCGCAGCACCATTTATGTATGGCGCTGAGCAAATGCCTGTTTAGCATCGTTCTGATTAAATGTTCTGTCACCACATTTTTCACAAATACAGGTAGTGAAAGGTTCCCATAGAGCCCTACTAACTGACACCATTCTCTTAGCTAAAAATGATTCCCCTGAAATTCCCATATTTTCAACTTTATAGTTTTACCTGGTATCTAAGCATGGCTACAGCGAGTCCAGGTGGGTATGGCCTCCTCAGGCTGAATCCAGCAGCTCCTTCCCACCCTATCTCTGTATGCAGCTGTAATGTCATGTGACCAGGGTGACATCATCACACAATTCTTTAGCATTAGAAACTGTACACTAAGCATATATCTGAAATCACAGCATATTGTATCACATGAAATCAAAGCAGCCTGCATGGAGAGGAGTAGAAGTCCATGGAAGCTGCTGTGATTGTTTTGTGTGGTGTAATATGTACATGGGGTATGGTTTGGTAATATTAAGTAGCTTAAGGACCTTTGATGATGTCACTTTGGTCACATGGCATTAGGCAAAGGTCCCCTCGACTCCCTCCACAGATGCATAGATACCAGGCAAGCTCATAACTCTGATTTTATGGGGATCTGAGGGAAACTATTTTTAGCTAAAAGCAGGGTGTCAGATAGTTACTAGGGCTCTATAGAAACTTGCCACTACCTGAATTTGTGAAAAACGCAGTGGCGGGTTCCCTTTAAAAAAACAAGCTTGTTCATGCCGCATTGTAGAAAAAGTTAAAAAAATATATATAAAAAAATCAATCAATCCCTACATATATGCTATTGTTCGGTCTGTTATGACCCCTACAATAAAACTAAATAATTATTGAACTCACACATTCAACTGTTTAAAAAAAAATTAAAAAGTCACATACACTTTTGATTAACCCATATAACAAAAGTAACATGTTAATTAGGCTATACAGTGAACACGATAAAGAAGGTAGAAAGCCATTATAAATTTTTTTCTTCTTCCCCCCACCTAAACACGTTTCATCTATATACACACACACATATAAAGTTCTATTGGTTGGCATAAACGCATTAATACACTCTTACACATACTGTAAATAAATACATACATACCTGTATAAACATACACATATCATCACATCATTTATGTACTATATATTTATACATTCATACATACATTATACAGAAATTCATAGTATATACATACACAGTATGTACACATACACACATATTCACACATTCTGCTTACTAAATATTTATTATAAACACACACAGTATATATACATAATATACTTAGAGATACAAGGGGGGAATTTATCAGGCGCCGGCTCATGATAGCGGCCCGCCCCCCCCCCCCCCCCTACCCCTTGTCTTGGTTGATACATCAGTGGCACAGTCAGGACAGAAGCAAGAGTACATGCGCTGCGCTTCTTTGTGAGCTGTGCACATGTAACCGTTACAAGTAACAGTTACTTGTGGGGTGTCTCAATACTTCTGAGAAATTGCATAAGAAAGTTTAAGGTGGGTTTTTCTCCTTTTATCTTTTGTAAAAGTGTCGATTTTGAGTGTGCAAGAATTTGTGATTGTTTCACTGCTTCTATGACAGGAAAGTGGCGTAAAAACAGTGACCCCCCCCCCCCCTTGGTATATACACAGCATATATACACATACATGCAATATAAAAACAACTTATACACACATATTGCATATACATAAATATAGCATTTACACACATACATATCATATAAAAACACCTTACAGTATATACGTACCATACACTATATACATGCATACAGAACATACACACATACATATAGTATATACACATCATACATCATATACACGCATACAGCATATACATACACACCATACATCATAGAAACTACACACACATATACATCAGATAAAAACTCATATACACCATAAACACACACACACACATATGTACATATATAGATATACATGCATACAAGGAGGGGAAAATGCAGCTGCATACTTACCAGAAGATGGAAGCTCGGGTCGAGGCTGACTTCATGTGCACAGATTGTGGAGGCCTTGTCAACTTAGACAGCATGGGCAGCTGCTGTGTCTCCCAAGGCTGGACTTCCACCTACTGTGCTCCCCAAGGGACTACTTGTGTGGCCTGGTGGGGACTGTCATCCACTTTTTTTGGGGACTGGAGCAGTGGAGCTGGAAGGGGCGTGGAGACCCAAGTGTGGCTGCAGGACCTGTGAGGCTGCTCCTGCAATAAGCAGCATGTCTGATGCAGCATCACGGGTGGTGGGCCCCTGTAATTAAGTTACGCTGCAGTGGCACAGTCAGTGCGGGAGGCAGGAGTACTGCAATTCGCCCATCCGCCGAGGTCCCATGGTCCCTGTGGGCTCTGGCTGTAGTTATGCCTCTGGTGGAGAACCGAGTGTTGCTGGAGGACCCGTGAGCCCTAGACTGTAATAAGCAGCATGTCCAATGCAGCATCACCGGGTGTCAGGTCACTGTAATAAATTTATGCTGCAGTGTCACAGTGAGTACATGCGTTGCGCTTCTTTGTGAGCTGTGCATGTGAGGGTCTCAATACTTCTGAGAAATTGCATAACAAAGTTTAAGGTGGGTTTTCTCCCTTTATCTTTTGTAAAAGTGTAGATTTTAGGGCTAAAAGAAAGTATTGCCGTCAAAAGTAGTCCATTTCACCTTCATTTTGTTATAATTATTATGAACCCTCAATTGGTTAACAATTTTCCTAAAAGTTGTTTTAATAGTTAGAGGGGTTAGATGTGTAAATGGGATGATTCCTAGGTGTTTTCTCACATTATATATTTCACAGCTCATTAAGAACAAAAATTATCCCCATTTTGGAAATATCCTTGGAAATATGGAGAACTCAAACTAGCTGCGTCCTAAGGGGAACATTTATCAGGGTCTGTATGCTATTTTCTGGTGTATAAGCCTTGAAATAATTGCAATCACTTGCAAAACACCAGGAATTGTGATTATTTTACCAATCACACCAGCTCCACCCCAAGTGTACATGGAGTCGGCTTGAAGGGAGCAGTGCCAGGCGGCAGAGTAGGTAGTAGCTCTAGGGCTTGAAGGGAGCAGTGCCAGGCGGCAGAGTAGGTAGTAGCTCTAGTCTGCACCCATTCAGCCACAGGTTATAGTGGATACACAGGACACCAGAACCTCTTGATAAATATAGTCCAGTGGGTTTTCATCATACACTGATGCAGAATTCTAAATGGTGATAAATTTTCCCTAAAATTCATTATGTTTATTGTTTAGTGCAAAAGGGCCCTTCTTTTCTTGCTGTAACTATTACCAAAGTATTCGTCCGAGCAACGAGCAGTTTCGAGTACGCTAATGCTCGAACGAGCATCAAGCTCGGACGAGTATGTTCGCTCATCTCTAGTTTTCATCATACACTGATGCAGAATTCTAAATGGTGATAAATTTTCCCTAAAATTCATTATGTTTATTGTTTAGTGCAAAAGGGCCCTTCTTTTCTTGCTGTAACTATTACCAAGTTCTTGCTGTTTGCTTTATATTGACATACGTATCCTGTGTTCTTCAATGACAAGAGTGGATGTGACATAGTGAGGAGGAGTTTCTGTTAGTAAGCCAGGACACCACTGACTGCCGTAGATAGTGACTGAGACATTTAAAAGTATTTCCTGTGCATGGAAAAGTTGAGGAAAGAGTGGGGTGGCATTTGTATAAATGCAGTATGGGAGTGGAAATAGTAACATTTTGCAATATTAGTGCACCAGATGCAGTAGAATAAGTACACATATACATATAACAAACATGTGTATTAACATGTTCATAGAATAAATACAAATCTATACATTTAGATATGTAAAAATGGACATTCCTTCGGAGACATCATGCAGGTGTGGAGACGGCCTACTGGGATCCCTTTGCAAACTTTAGAGTAAGTACCATCTGTGATCTTGTGATGTTTGAGACTGACCTGGGGGAGAGCTGCTGATAAGGAGATCGGGTTGACTCCGTAGCGAGGTGGATGGTGGACCCTGAGGTGTGTTGCCAGGGAGCATGTCAGCATTTGTGATCTGTTCCAAGCTGGTACGGGGTTGGAAGAATTCAGGTTTTTTGAGGGACTGCTGGAGAGCAGCAAATATGACCCCCCGCTCTGATGCAAGTAAGAATGAATAGTAGATTGAGGAAAAGATGAACGAAACTGTATCAAGTTAGGTTTTCGGGAAGGTAACTACAGGTACAAGAATAACTTGGAGAAAAGTAGTCAGCACTGTCATCCCAGCAGAATGAGAACATGGTATTCTTTTATTTTATGGTTTTGGTAAAAAGAATATATTTTAAGGAGAGATATGATGTTTAAAACTCCTTTATTTTTTATTTAAGCTGCGTTCTCAGAGAAAACAGGATCAGCTTGGAGTCCATGGTATTGTTTCATATGTACTTTACTTCAGCCAGCTGACCAGGTGTGATTACTATAAGTCGCTCCAATTAAGAACTTTCTGACTAGGTGGGATTACCATAAATCGCTCCGATTAAGAACTTTATCTTACTGCTAGAATTGGTGAGATTGTTTTATCTTGTTTTATGGTTATACCAACACAATGGATGCTAGAGCAGGGAAGTCGGTTAGTCCAGGGAGAGAGGCTAAAGGGTCGGGTAAGCTTGATAAGTATCTTGCATCCTGATGTGCATCTGGGAAAAAAAAATAAAGGAGCTATGGAAATGGAATAAGATCAAGCTCCCCCACCCACATTGAATAAACTAATGGAAGCAATATATAAATGCAATGATGCAATAAAGATAGTGGGGTATATTGTATCCACCATGTCAGGAGATGTTTCTATTAAAAAAGGATAAATTGTGTATAACAAAAAAAATGAACATTCCAAAACAGTTATATATTTATTTTTACTTATAAGCATACTATCATAGATGTGCTGCTGGGCATGAATTGATCTTTATATTGATTTTGGAGGGGCCCTTGAGGCCAGATTCCCTCTGACTACTTATTGATGGCTGTGATTATGGGATATCTAAGTACATTTATGAAAGATTAAAGGGCTTCTGAGAACTTTAAGTAAAGTAATACAGCAAATATTGTCAGTATAATGGTGTTTGTAAAAAATATGGGATATGTTAATACAAATATCATAAATGAAAGTACAATTTATACTTATAGTCATATGTTGTGACTGAAGAAACATTGATCTTTTCATTGATTGTGGGGATGGTCCTGGTGAGCAGAGCTCCACTCACCATAAATTGATAGCCTAAAGTAAAGATCATATCAATGTATAAGGGGTTTGGAATTATTCATTCTAAGCACAAATATGTAAACAAGATCTGTAAAGCTTTTAAAGTACATAAAAATATTATCAGTAATAGCATAAGACAACATGTTTTTTTTATTATTTCTCTAGTGAAATTGGTGACAAAACTGAACATAATCAAAGCTGTTAATACTATAACGGTAATTAGTCACTTGTTCCTGTCGTTGAGTAGTGACATTGTTCTTGTTTTGTATTTGAAAGCAAATCCCAAGAACAGTTAAGCATGACAAACATTTCCATCAGGAACAAACATATGATTGACATAGACTGTACTTTCATGAGCTTTCACAAATCCCCAGAGATAATTTCTTCTAATATATCGTTTATGATTAATGCTTGTGCATTCAAGAGGATTTGCTTGTATGCGATAATCAAACTTGGGCATTTAATGAAATACATTTGATTGTTAGTGGATTAGCAAATTTATTGGAACCAAAAGGCTTGGCAACGCTTCTATGCAGGCAGGAATTAATGTAAATCTTTAAAGCCTACCACTTCATCTTCTAAGTTTTATATCTTCAAAAGTTATGTATACAAAAATAAAATGTGGAGCTTGTAAATATTGTTTTGGATGCTACAGATGCTCATCCAGCCTTCTGAATATCTTTGTCATATCCAAACAGACCCCACAGATGGAACATACTTAAGATTATCTGTGAGTTTAAGTCCGGTTTACATTTCCACACAGCTTGTGATTAGACATGATTGCTCTTGTAATCACACAAAACATCAAAAATATAAGTAACATTTCAATCTAGTACTGGAGTGAATATGCAATAACTGGTAATCATCGTGTTACATTAAACTAAAGCCAACAAAACTTTGGGATATCAAGTGGCTCTCGCCAGTGAAAATACTGTACATGTTCCTTTATCATAGCTTCATTAAAAACATCTAGAGAAAAAGAGAGAGGTGGTGCCGAGTGTAAAGCAGTTGTGAAGATCATTTCACACTTACATACGCTTCCTCTAGCCCTATACACAATTGTGTATCTATGTTATTTTGATAGAAGACATCAATCATTGTTTCCAAGGCTATACCAAACACTGTTCATATAGGCACAGTCCAAAGACATCTGGGTGACTTACCTCCATTTTGTGGATGACATATTTATATTTTGATCTATGACAGACAGCAGATTTATGGAATTCATGTGGTAAATAACATGAATATGATTTTCACGGATTGATGGTAAAATGTGAGTTTTAAAAAATTATTTTAACCATCTAGGATGGGTCTTTGGCCACCACTATTTGCCATATGCTCACAGGAGTTAAATATTGTAATAGCTTCAATTTGAGAGTTATCATCCACTATATGAGACTGAAAAAAGGACGTCCCAAAAGCATGTGAAGTAGTAGATCAGTAGTTTCTGAAATACTCAGACCAGCCCTTCTGGCACCAACAACCATGCCACGTTCAAAGGCACTCAAATCACCTTTCTTCCCCATAATGATGCTCGGTTTGAACTGCAGGAGATTGTCTTGACCATGTCTACATGCCTAAATGCACAGAGTTTCCGCCATGTGATTGGCTGATTAGAAATTAAGTGTTAACGAGCAGTTGGACAGGTGTACCTAATAAAGTGGCCGGTGAGTGTATACTTACATACACCAGAAAGAAGAATGTGAACTCCGGCAGACCAGAGCGTGAAAGCGACACATGCAGGATATCAGGCGCGCGATCTTCGTGAATCGAGGCAGAGTGCATTCTGGTTGGACAATGCACTTTCGGGGAATGCAACAGGACAGGTAAGTAAATGTGTCCCATTGAGATTGATAGCAAAGATAAAGAGCAGGGTGTGAAGGGGCACGGCAGACATTAGAGTGTGCCGTCCTGACTTTAAAAACATCTATTCTATTAGGAAGAATATCTGCATGAACTTATACATTGGCCAGTAACTTACCTTTCTGATAAACAAAACGAAGAATCTCTAAATAGTTTACCAAACTTATCATTCCATTCCCAATGTTTCAAAACTGTGTATTTAATCATTTTGTGATTATGTATATCATACTTGGATATGAACAATGACACATCGCCAACTTTCTTAGTATGCCTTTTATTACTTTCATCTATCTTCATTTTTACTACTTCTTCTCCAACCATTTTCACTTAATTTTTATTATAACCTCTTGCTACAAATTTCTTTTTTAAATAACATTTTATTAGAGCTATCATCATTTACACAATGCAATGTACATACATCATTGTGCCATGCATCAAACATATATATATCAGAGTTTGTAGCTCTACATTTTTATATTTATGAAAATATATCGGTATATAGCATTCATAGTAACTTAAATAGGCAAGAATACTGTAACCGTATATACTCGAGTATAAGCCGACCCGAGTATAAGCCGAGACCCCTAATTTTACCGCCAAAATCTGGAAAAACCTATTGACTCGAGTATAAGCCGAGGGTGTAGTATACAGCCTGCCCTGCCCCAAGTAGTATACAGCCTGCCCTGCCCCAAGTAGTATACAGCCTGCCCTGCCCCAAGTAGTATACAGCCTGCCCTGCCCCAAGAGGTATACAGCGTGCTCCAAGTGTTATACAGCCTGCCCTGCCCAAGTGGTATACAGCCTGCCCCCAGTGGTATACAGCTTGCCCTGCCCCAAGTGGTATACAGCTTGCCCTGCCCCAAGTGTATACAGCCTGCTCTGCCAAAGTGGTATATAGCGTGCCCCAGTATGCCAAGTAATAAAAAAATAAAATATACTCACCCTTAATATACTCCAATGCTCCTCGGTCAGCGCGGCTCCTGGATCCACGGCAGCGGCTCTTCTGCATTCTTCACTAGCCGGCAGTCGCGTTCATGCGAGCTGCCGGTGGGCGCGCACTATGATGCGGCGGTGTCGCCACCGATGACGTCATCAGCGGCGACACCTCCGCATCATAGTGTGGGCCGCCGCAGCTCACATGGACGTGACGCGTTAGTGGAAGAATGCAGAGAAAGCGGCTGCGCTGAGGATGGAGCGCCGCCGAGGACCGGGAGCGGAGGGTGAGTAATTTTAGACGATCCGAAGTAAGATGAGACTGGACAAACGGCTTATACACGAGTACATACGGTATATTCTCAGATGAGAGACAAACAACACATCATACATAATCTAGGGTTTTAACCATGAAGTAACCTATCACAGATCTTTAAAATTATCTATTTAGTTATAGTACTTATAGAGGCTTTATTAAATATGGATGTTAACCACAATCCCAAGTTTTGTAGCACACATTAGGTTTCCCCTCCTGAAACGCTACTATTCTTTCCATGCTACATGTCATATTCAAATGATTGAATCTTTTTTGATTTCCAAAAAGAGGCCAATAGGGTAAGGGCAATTGTTGTAAGATGATATATTATCACTCTTTCCTGTGGTATGAGGTCTTCCAACCCTATCCCTAGCAGAACTAATGCTGCTTTTAACTTAATTGAATGCTTTACTATATTTTGTATCATATACTGCAACTGGTTCCAAAATCCTGTTAACCTTGGACATGACCAAAATATGTGTAGGCTTCTCTGTGTCCAAAGAGAGGAGCAGATAAGGTGTTTGAGTTTTTCTACATAATTAATCAGGTCTGTAAAGTGTGCCATACGAATCAACCCTCCCCCTGACGAAACACATCTGATCTCGATGTATGAGCCCCGGCAGGAGAAGGGCCACCCTATCTGCTATAATTTTAGAATATAATTTGAGGTCAGTGATATGGGGCAGAAATTTTAAGGGCTATCTGGATTTTTACCTGGCTTTGGAAGTATAGATGCCGTCAGCATTTCCCTGGGAAATTTACCTGTAGTTTGGACTTTATTACAAACCCTAACTAAGTTGGGTACTAAAATAAAAGAATAAGTCTTATAATAGTCATTTGTTAGCCCATCTGGGCCGGGGGCTTTATTGTTCTTCAGGGACATAATTGCTTTGGATATTTCAGATGCCATTATTAATTCGGATACAGAATGGTTGAGGGGTATCCCTGTCTTCTTTTAAGTTATACAAGGTGAAGTAGTAAATGTCATGACTCCCGTTTAATGTTGGGATCAAATATCTTAGTATTATTTTCAGTAAATATGAACAGGACCCTATATTGTGGTTCTCTCTTTTTAAGTTGCACCGCTAACACTTTTTCCTGCTTTGTTCCCTAGCGAGGAATGTTTTTCCTTCATTTATTTAATGCTTGTTCATATTTATGAGAACTCAGTTCCTTTAATTGATGTTGTAGTTCCTTTATCATTCCTATCCTATGCTGGAATACTGAATTTTTATTTAGTGCGTAGAGAAGCGTTAAAGCAGAAAAAACATGCAAACGTTTCTCTTCGTTTATCTTTTTATTTGCTGCCCCAATACTTTTAAAATAACCTCTCATGTGCATTTTGTGTACACAACATAACATCTCTTTTGAAACCTCCTCATTATCATTGTCCATAGAAAAAAAACCTTAGCGGTGACAAGGTCTGGTCTTTAAATGCTTTATGATGAAGTAAAAAATTATGTAATCTCCATTGGACAGATCGGGGCTTATCAAACTGCTCTGCAGTTTCCAAGTGGATGGGAGCGTGATCTGAACAAGAAATTGTATCAATTTTGGACCTTTAATCCTTGCAAATAGCAAGTGATCAACTAGAAATAAATCAATCTGCAAGTACGTTTTATGTAGGTGCAAATAGAATGAGTAATCCCTTTCTTGGGGATGTTGCAATCTCCAAACATCTAAGAGCGCTTCTCTATGTGCCAGTTCAAATAGATCTGAGCACTGTCATTATTTGCTGATTTGGCACAATCTATTGAGGGCCACATAGTCATATTAAAGTCTCCTGGAAGGAGCACTGATCCCATTTTGTGAGCATTGACTTTAGCAAAAATGGACCTATGAAATGCGAGTTGCTTAGTATTTGGACCATATAAGGACAAAAATGTATATGTAATATTGTTGATAGAGCATATTAATATCACATATCTACCTTGTTGGTCTATGATGCTATGTATTATTGAGAAAAATACTGGGCATCTAACTGCTATGAGGACTCCTCATTTTTTACCGATGGCTGGTGCTACAAAAATGTGTGGGTACTGCGTGTGATGTATTCTAAATATATCTTCCTGGTCCATATGTGTTTCTTGTGCAAAAAACACATCTGCTTTAGAATCTAACGCCTCCTTCCACATCTTGGACCTCTTATATGGGCTATTTAGCCCTTTAACGTTAACAGATGTGATCTGTATTCCCATGATAACCCTATTTATCCATCATATTACACAACCCTAGGAATATGTCTCTTATTATGCATTCAACACATTGTACAATCTTGTACTATATTGTACTAAACAACCAACATAACACTCTACCCAACTTATAGTTAGGTTACCATTTCACCAACCAGGTAAACATGAATATTAATTCAGGCTATCCCCATGTTAATGACATCAGGTACTTTTTACAGTTGACCACTCTTCTTCCACCTGATGAGACTTTGAAGCTGTCAGCGGGTCAGAAATGCCTTCATTTCTTGTTAATCCCCACTCCTGGACAAGTTGCTGAAGTTTCTGCCTTCCTTGCTCACTATCAATTTTACGGGGAATCCCCATTCATATGAGATGTTATGAGTCCAAAGTATCTTAGCTGCCTCTTGAAATTCTCGTCTTCGAGCTAAGGTAGCCGCGGATAATTCTGCAAGGGAAATGTTCCGTAATCTTTCAGGTAAATCTCCTATGTCCCTTGCTGCTTTCATCAATTTGTCCTTAAAATGAAAAAAATGCAATTGTGTAATTACATCCCTAGGAATCGATAGTGGAAGCTCCTTGGCTTTAGGCAGCCTATGGACCCTGTCTATTAGGAGGTCAGCTTGCAGAGTGTCTTGCAGAGTAAGGCTACAAACATGTCTTTTAGGAATTCCTCCTAGGCCTCCTAGGCTTCAGGTTTAACGGATTCTGGGATCCTGCGGGACCTAACATTATTCAGCAAGCTTTAGACGCAACACTTTCACCTCCTTCTCCAAATTGTTGCTGAGATCTAGCAGCTCATTATGAGCTGAGGTAAGCTCCGCCATTTTAAATTCCACATGGGCAGTGCGTTCCCCCAGTACTACACATTTACTCTGAAATGTCTTTAGGGCTGTTTTTATGTCATGGTGAGGGGAAGAACGTAACTCGCCCATAAGTGTCTTTAATAAATCTTCCAACACTGGCTTGAACATAGGGGAATTAATTGATATTGTCAGAGGGAAGTTTTGGTGCTGATGGTTCACCCGATGCACCATGTGCTGCACGGCAGGGTAGTGCTCCGGAGAGTGGTTGGTTAGAGCTGGAGATGAAGCCGCTGAAGACTGTTGCGAAGGGCCGGAGATCCCGTGAGCTGCGATGATGGCGCATCAGTTCTAATGCCGCCGTCATTTATTAGCTACCTTAGTTGTGATTATGTGTGAATATTTTTAGAGATCAGGCCACACAACCTCAGTGATTTAAGCACTCCTATAAGGGGATAGCTAGAAATTAGGAGGGGGGGGGTCTGAAAATTCTGAACTGAAATATCTTTAGATAATCGAAAATCACTGAATATATAGTTGAGACATTTGCCTTCATAGATGTGAATAGGAATACTACACTCACCAAAGTTTTTTTTTACTTGCAACATGAGTAATATTATGTATATTTAGTATAGACTACATGTCCGTTTAAATTGGGGTTGTGTTAGCGCAAACACAAAGTTTATGATTTGAGGTGGTGGATATTACAGGAAATCGACAGTAATGATGTTGAAGAGGTACTGCTATATTTAGTACAAAAAGAAGTGTTTTGAAAATACTCATTGGATGTATTAAACCCTAATGGGCTCAATGAGAATTGTACTTTTTCAGTGTTTTTATGCTTTCCCACTGTGTCACTCTTATGCGATAGTTAATATAAATATAATTATTTGTTGTATTGAGATTGTATCTATTAAATTGTGCTAGATTTGATATCTATTCTTGCATTTGTCATTTAGGAGGTGTGTATGTTACTCAACAGGGTGGTCAAATAAGTAGCCGTTGTTTTGGACGACAGAAGGCGTTCATGGGAAGTGTGGTGTTATCCATTTTTGTCTGCTGCAATCTATCAAAACAAATCGCGAACTGATTGATAGGTTATTGTGTGTTTGGCAGCCATTTGAGTAAGACGTGTGTTTGTGATTTTCTTCCTAAGATGGAAAAAGAGCAGTATTTCGGTAATACCGCTTTTTATTTTTTAGTTGGAAAAAATGTGAGATAAAAGCAAAGTTGGATGCTGTCGCCATCTATGACCACAGTTAGATATTGGTTCAACAAATTTAAACGTGGGCAAACATTTGTTTTTGATGAGGAGCGACCAGGACACCCGGTAGACGTGGTTACCAAGGAAATCATTCAAAAAGAGCAGGAAGTAGCAAAGGCCATAGGTGTGTCGGCCGGAACAGCAATTAATATTTTGCATGATAAGTTGGGTGTGAATAAATAATTGTTCGGACCGATGGGTGAGATGCGATTGGCTCATGTTGGTGTACAACAAGCAGAAGCGCTGTAAGTGCAAAGTAGTGTAAGGAGCATTTTAGCAAATCCACGAGTTTTTGCGTCGAGTTGTCACCATTGAATGACCTAGGTTCATCATTACACACCAGAAACTAAGCAACAATCACAAACAATGGATTTGTCCCCCGGTGAATCTGCTCTAAAGAAGGCGAAGACGTTCCATCCATGTGCAATAACTGGACCTGCGTCATCCTCATGATTTTTTAGAAAAAGGAAGAACTATCACTGGCCATATTAAGCTCAACTAGGAAGTCATCTCCCCACAGAGGCGACTTTTGGAAGTTAAAACAAATCCTATTTTTTGGAGAGGTTAAAAAAAAATAGCAGAAACGTTGGGAGAAGTGAATCTTTCTAAAAGGGGAATTTGTTGAAAAATATTTTTTTCCTTTTTTTTTTACAAATGGTGTCTTCATTTGTAACATGGGTACTTATTGAACCGCCCTCCACAAAGTTATGTCTCTGTTAGCCAATTTGTGTGGAATGGATGACTATTACCTAAAGGACTTTATGTTCATCTATGTTATACTGATAAATAAAGAATTTAGCATGAAAAGCCGAACTTGCTGTTTGCATCATTTAGTTTTGTTTTTAATGCACATATCACATTCCACACAGGATTTTGATTAATATTTGTTAAGTATATAACATAAAATATTGATAAGTTTTGAGTCTGAGGGCCAAGTAAATATTACTGTCAGTGGTCTTGTTTAACCTCTATGGGACTCAGACTCTTTTGGCCTTAAGGATGCGGCCCCATTTTTCAAATCTGCTCTTTGTCACGATAAGTGGTTATAGCTTTAGAACGCTATGAGATATCCGGGGGATTTTGAGATTGTTTTCTCGTGACACATTGTACTTCAATTTAGTTTAAAATTTGGATGAAATCTTTTGCGTTTAGTTATGAAAAAAAACTAAATTTGGAAAAAATTTGGAAATATTCGTTATTTTCAACGTTCTAAATTCTCTACTTTTGATGCAGATAGTCATAGCACCCAAATAAATTCATAACTTACATTTTTTGCCACATGAGATGCACTTTTCTGGTAGGTAATTTTGGGGAATCTATAGCTAATTGGTGAGATTTTATAAACTCTTTGTTGCTGGAGGAAATGAAAATCATAAATTTTTATGAACATTTTTATGTGTTTTTTTTTGGCCGTTAACCATACCATAAAAATAGAATATTATTTTTATTCTATGTGTCGCCACGATTACGAAAAGACCTCATTTATATAGATTTTTTATTTTTTCCCATTTTTACTGAATAAAAAGTCATTTGGCAAAAATGTTGTTAACAAATCTGTTTAAGGGCTTATTTTTTGCGAGAAGGATTGTTCTTTTTAGTGGATAACATTTTTTAAATCACTTTTTAGAGCATTTTTTTATAGGGTATTAATTGAAAATTATCTTTTTTTATGAGCTTTTTGGGGTTTTTTTATGGGGTTCACCTTGCGGTTCTAATAATGATTCTATTTTATTATGCAGATTATTACGGACGCAGGGATACCAAATATGTGGGGGTTTTGTTTATTTTATTCAATTGTACTGAATAAAAACTAATTTGGAGAAAATCTTGTTCATTTTAGCATCACCATCTTTTCATATGATTAACTTTTTTATTTTTCGTCTGACAAATCTGGTTAAAGGCTTATTTTTAGCGAGAAGAGTTGCTCTTTTGAGTGGGCTTATTTTAGAGTGCATAACCTTATTTACTGGGGGGGAGTGTGGGGGCACAGTATTTACACTGGGGGAGTGTGTGGGCACATTATTTACTGGGGGGGTCGTGTGGGCACATTTTCTTGGCGCGTGTTCACACATTGGCACTAGCTCCGCACATTCAGCTCGTGCCCTCACGCTCCCGTTTCTCGAATTGACCATTTGTGTTTATCTAGTAATCACAAGTGACTGGGTAACTCGCACCTGGTTTTGTTGGTAAAGTAATGCAGACAAAGTGTGAGCGCAGCCCTTAACCAGTAGTTTGGGAAGTATTGTAGAGGGGGCAGCAGGCATAACACTGCCAGAGAACAAAGATGTAGGGACAATGAGGATAATAAAGATGGGTTGATAGGTTCCGCTCTTTGTTCTCTGTAGCGTATTACCAGAGTAACCTTGTTTTGGCACAACAACCATGTGAGGGGGGTTATGTACAGGAGGGGGCATTACTGAAATTGCAATACACATGCATTGGGGGGGCCCGTGCCCCGATCTTTTATAACACCACTAGCAACGCGTCCTGCAGTATAAATATGTCACAAATATAACTTACACCTACCTGGGGAATTTTCATGCGCCAAATCTTGATATGCGGGACCGCAAACTTCCCCCACCCCCGTTTCTTCCTGGTTGCTACATCAAGGATGCATAAGCCCTTGATTATGCGGCATATGTAGGCCGCCAAACAAAATTGCGCCAATCCCAATCGTGGCGAGTTGGTCTTAAAAAACCCTAGAAACAGCAGTTTACAGGTTTTGAAAAGTGGCTTGGAAACTACATAACCTCATAAGTGAGATGGTGATGTGAAATATTAAAAAAACACAATTCTTCCACACTTAAAAATAAATCCAGCTGACAATGTTATGTGTAATTGTTAATAGGAAAATATTCCTTTTTTTCTGTTGCATTGAACCATACTTTTCGGATCTATAGGAGCACAAAAATCCTTTGATTTGTCTCACAAATCAAGGTGACGCCTTATAGATCCGGTGCACCTTATATTGAAACCATACTTCAGACAACATGCCTTGACTGCCACCCACCAATGTGACCAGTCTGCCACGCTGGCATTTGTCCTTATATCAGGTGAGACCTTATACCGGGTGTCGGCCTTATATTGACCTAGACATTTAGCATAGGCTTTAATTGATGGTTGCCTTAACTCTGGTGCACCTTATCAGTCCAAAAACAATGTAAGTGTTAATCTCTTTCTCCACGTATATTTTCACAATTCTAAAGAAATACCATGACCAGTTTTACAGAAGTTTTCATTATGTAAAACCACAACAATAGGAGTTAACAATGTTTTCCTCTTGCTATATGACGAGTTAGTTTATAGGTGTTATAGGCCAGGTACTCACCCAAGTGGACCATTCCCAATAGCTAGTATGGTAATTTATTCACAGAACTACTAGAAATGTTTAAAATAGGCTTAAAACCTGGATTAAAAGTACCATGCACAAAATGTACATGTTACAGGACATATTTTTTTTAATAAAAATAATTAATAGTTTGCTTTTACCTGAGTTTGGGAGGGTTTTAACGTGCAGATGTGGCTATCATTTTGAATTTAAGCTGTTGGAATTCGTAAAGTACTTTTCAGCAAGGGTGTCTAAACATGTCTTAAAGAGTGTTAACATCTATGGTACTATAGTAAGGTAAGCATTACCCCAAAACACATGCTCGTCACATGCTACATTAATATTGTATTAACTCCTTAGTGACGCAGCACCGATTTATGTTGGGCGCTGAGCAATGCCTGTTTGCATCGTCTGTTAAAATGTTCTGTCACCCCACATTTTTCACCAATACAGGTAGTGAATGGTTCATAACCCTACTAACTGACACATTCTCTAGCTCTTCAAAAATGTTCCCCGATGAAATTCCCTATTTTCAACTATTATATTTTCCCTGGTATCTAAGATGGCTACAGCGAGTCCGGCTGTGGGTATGTCATCCTCACGGCTGAATCCAGCAGCTCTTCCCATCCTTCTCGTATGCAGCTGTAATGGTCATGTGAACCGGTGACATCACCACAATTCTTTTATCTATTAGAAACTGTACAACTAAGCAATATCTAGAAATTCAGCAGCGATATTAATCACATGAACATCACAGCAGCTGCATGGAGAGGATAGAGTCCATGGAAGCTGGGTCTGTGATTTTTGTGTGGTGTAATATGTACATGGGGTAGGGTTTGGTAATATTAAGTAGCTTATAAACCTTTGAGTTCACTTTGGTCACATGGGCATTAGGCAAACGGTCCCCTCACTACTCGCTCCACAGATGACATAGATCCATCAAACTCTAACTCTGATTTTATGGGGATCTGAGGGAAACTAATTTTTAGCTAAACGGCGGTGTAGATAGTGTTCCTGGGCTCTACTAGAAAGCTTTGCAATCAACTGAATTTGTGAAAAAAAACGCAGTGGCGGGTGCCCCTTATAAACCAACTTCGTTGGTCAGCAGCATTGTAGAAAATAGTTAAAAAAAATAAATAAAAAATCAATCAATCCCTACTATATGCTATGTCTCGGTCTGTATGACCCCACAATAACTATAATTATTGGAACTCACAATATAACTGTGAAAAAAAAAAATTAAAAGGCACCTACACTGTGCGATTAACCCATATAACAAAAGTAACAGGTATTAGGCTATAATAAAGAAGGTGAGGCAAAGCATATAATGTTTTTTCTTCTTCCCCCACCTAGAAACGTTTCAACGTATAACACACACCATAAAATTCTATTGGCATAAAACGCATTAATACCTCTACGCAGTACTTAAAATAAATACATACATACCGTATAACTCCACACATCATCACATCATTAGTGTACTATATATTTATACATTCATGCATACATATACAAAATTCAAAGTATATAACATACAACGTATGTACAGAATCCGACCATTTTTCACACATTCTGCTCTATACATTTTATGATAAACACACCACAGTATTATACATAAATATTAGAATACAAGGGGGGAATTTATCAGCGCCAGCTATATAGCGCCTAGCCCCCCCTACCCCTGTCTGTTTGATAACATCAGTGCACATACAGCGACCGAAGCGAGGAGTAACATGCCTGGCTTCTTTGTGACGTGTGCACATGTACCGTTACAGTAACAGTTAACTTGTGGGGTTCTCAATATTTCTGAGAAAATTGCATAAGAAAGTTTATGGTGGTGTTTTCCTCCTTTTCTCTGTTGTAAAAGTGTGATTTGGTAGTGCAAGAATTGTGATGTTTTTCACTGCTTCTACGACAGAAGTGCGCTAAAACAGTGACATCACCGCCCACCCCCCCTGGTATATACAAACAGCATTAAGTGATGTGCTGGATGGCACAGGTCATGCGGGAGGCAAGGAGTCTGCCAAGTCGCCATACCACCGTTGTCCCAGTGCCCTTAGTTATGCACGGGGAGAACCGAGTGTTGAGGGAGGACGTGAAGCCCTGGACGTAATACGCAGCATGTCCCAATGCAGCATCCCGGGGTGGCAGGTCAGTAATAAATTTATGCTGCAGTGTCACAGTGATTACATGCGTTGCACTTCTTGTGAGCTGTGCATGTGAGGGTCTCAATACTTCTGCAGAAATTGCTAACAAAGTTTAAGGGGGTTTCCTCTTCATCTTTTATCTTTGTAAGTGTGTAGGATTTAGGGCTAAACAGGGGGGAAAAGTATTGCATCAAAAGTGTCCATTCACCTTCATTTTTGTTTTAATTATTAGGAACCCTCAAATGTGGTTAACAATCTCTCTAAAAGTCCAGTTTAATAGTTTGAGGGGTTAATCTGTAAATGGGATGATCTAGGTGTTTTCCACATTATAATTTCCACAGCTCATTAAAACAAAATTAATCCCCATTTGGAAATATCCTGGAAATATGGATGAACTCAAACTAGTGACGTCCAAGGGGAACATTTATCAGGGTCTGTATGCTATTTTCTTTTTGGTGTATAATCCTTGAAATCATTGCAATCCACTTGCAAACAACCAGAATTTGATTATTTTACCATCACACCGCTCCACACCAAGTGTCATGGCGTCGGCTTGAAGGGAAGCATCATGGCGGCAGAGTAGGTTAGTAGCTCTAGCCTGCACCCTTCAAGCCACAGGTTATAGTGGATACACAGGACCCAGAACCTCTTGCAATATAGTCCATTGGGTTTCATACCATACACTGATGCAAAAGTCTATAATGGTTAAAATTTTTCCCTAAAATTGAGTAGTTTAATTGTAGTAGTGCAAAAGGGCCACTTCTTTTCTGCTGCTAAACTATACCAAGGTTCTGCGTTTGCCTTTATATTGACATATGTATCCAGGTTCTTGTCAAATGAAAGGTGGATGTTTTTCTTTTTAAGTATTTTTTTTTTTTTTTTTTTTTTATTTTTTGTTTTTCTTTTTTTTTTTTTCTTTTTTTAGACATAGTGAGGAGGAGTTTCTGTTAATAAGCCAGGCACACTACTGACTGCCGTAGATAGTGATAGACATTAAAAGTATTTCCTGGCATGGAAAAGTTGAGGAAGGAGTGGGGTGGCATTTGTATAAATGCAGTCATGGAGTGGAAATAGTAACCTTTTGCAATACTTAGTGCAAGTGGAGCCTTAAATCCTATTTTTGATGCAGTAGAATAGTACACATATACATATAACAAAAATGTGTATTAACATAGTCATAGAAAAATACAAACTATACATTTAACTGTAAAATGGACATCCTTCGGAGACATCATGCAGGTGTGGAGACGGCCTACTGGGATCCCTTGCAAACTTTAGCAGTAAGTACCATCTGTGATCTTGTGATGTTTAGGACTGACCTGGGGGAGAGCTGCTGATAAGGAGATCGGGTTGACTCCGTAGCGAGGTGGAGGTGGACCCTGAGGTGGTGTTGCCAGGGAGCATGTCAGCATTTGTGATATGTTCCAAGCTGGTACGGGGTTGGAAGGATTCAGGTTTTTTGAGGACTGCGGAGAGCAGCAAATATGACCCCCCCCCCCCCCCCACTCTGATGCAAGGAAGATGATAGTAGATTGCGGAAAAGATGAACGAAATGTATCAAGTTAGGTTTTCGGGAAGGTAACATACAGGTACAAGAATAAATTGGAGAAAAGTAGCAGCACTGTCCTCCCCAGCAGATTGAGACATGTGTTTCTTTATTTTATGGTTTTGGTAAAAAGAATATATTTTAAGGAGAGATGTTGATGTTTAAAACTCCTTATTTTTTATTTAAGCTGCGTCTCAGAGAAAACAGGATCAGCTGGGAGTCCATGGTATTGTTTCCTATGTACTTTACTTCAGCCAGCTGACCAGGTGTGATTACTATAAGTCGCTCCAATTAAGACTTTCGATAGGTGGGTTACATAAATCGCCGATTGAGAACTTTATCTTTACTTTAGAATTGGTGAGATTGTTTTATCTTGTTTTATGGTTATACCAACACAATGGATGCTAGAGCAAGGAAGTCGGTTAGTCCAGGGAGAGAGGCTAAAGGATCGGGAAGCTTGATAAGTTTCTTGCATCCTGATGTGCATCGGGAAAAAAAAATAAAGGAGTATGGAAATGGAATAAGATCAAGCTCCCCAACCACATGGAATAAACTAATGGAAGCAAATATAAAGCAATGATGCACATACAGTGAGGTGGGGTTATTGTATCACCATGGCAGGAGATGTTTCTATAAAAAAGGATAAATTGTGTATACAAAAAAATTAACACTTCCAAAACAGTTAATATTTATTTTTACTTATAAGCATACTATAATAGATGTGCTGCTGGGCTGAATTGATCTTTATATTGAGTTTGGAGGGGCCCTTGAGGCCAGATTCTCTGACTACTTATTGATGGCTGTGATTATGGGATATCTAAGTACATTTATGAAGATTTTAAAGGGCTTCTGAGAACTTTAAGTAAGTAATACGCAAATATTGCAGTATAATGGTGTTTGTAAAAAAATATGGGATATGTTAATACAATATCATTATATGAAAGTACAATTATACTTATAGTCATATGTTGTGACTGAAGAAAAATTGATCTTTTCATTGATGTGGGGATGGTCCTGGAGACCAGAGCGTCCACTCACCATAAATTGATAGCCTAAAGTAAAATCATTACAATGTATAAGGGTGTTGGAATTATTCATTCTAAGCACAAATATGTACAAAGAGCTGTAAAGCTTTTAAAGTACATAAAAATATATCATAGTAATAGCATAAGACAACATGTTTTTTTATTATTTCTCTAGTGAAATTGGTGACAAAACTGAACATAATCAAAGCAGTTAATACTATAACGTAATTAGTCACTGTTCCTGTCGTTGAGTAGTGACATTGTTCATGTTTTGTATTGAAAGACATCCAAGAAACAGTTAAGCATGACAACCAACATCAGGAACAAACATATGATTTACATAGACTGTACTTTCAGAGCTTTCACAAAATCCCCAGAGATAATTTCTTCTAATATATGTTTATGATTAAGGCTGTGCATTCAAGAGGATTTGCTTGTAGGATAATCATAAAACTTGGGCATTTAATGAAAACATTTTGATTGTAGTTGGATTAGCAAATTTATGGAACCAAAAGGCTGGAACGTTTCTTGCAGGCTAGGATAATGTAATCTTGTAAAGCCTACATTCAATTCTAAGTTTTATATCTTCAAAAGTTATGTATACAAAAATAAAGTTGTGAGCTTGAAAATATTGTTTTGGATACTAAAGATGCCAATCCAGCTTCTGAATATCTTTGTATATCCAACAGACCCCACAGATGGAATTAACTTAATATTATCTGTGAGTTTAAGTCCGGTTTACATTTCCAACAGCTTGTGATTAGACATGATTGCTCTTGTAATCACAAAACATAAAAAAATAAGTAACATTTCAATCTGTTACTGGAGTGAATATGCAATAACTGGTAAATCATCGTGTTACATTAAACTAAAGCCAACAAAACTTTGGGATAATCAAGTGGCTCTCGCCAGTGAAAATACGTATATGTCCTTTATAAGTTCATAAAAATTAGAGAAAAAGAGAGAGTGGTGCCGAGTGTAAAGCAGTGTGAAGATCATTTCACACTTAACATACGCTTCTCTAGCCCATACACAATTGGAATCATGTTATTTTGATAGAGACATCAATCATGTTTCCAGGCTATACCAAAACACTGTTCATATAGGCACCGTCCAAAGAATCTGGGTGACTTTACCTCATATTGTGGATGACATATTTATATTTTGATCTATGACAGCAGCAGATTTATGAAGTCATGTGGTAATAACATGAATATGATTTTCACAGATTGATGGTAAAATGTGAGTTTTAAAAAAAAATTTAACCATCTAGGATGGGTCTTGGCCACCACTCGTTGACAAGGCTCACAGAGTAATATTGTGAAGCTTCAATTTGAGAGTTATCATCCACTATATGAGACTGAAAAAGGACGTCCCAAAAGCATGTGAAGTGATGGTAGATCAGTAGTTTCTGAATACTCAGACCAGCCCTCTGGCAACCAACACCATGCCACGTTCAAAGGCACTCAAATCACCTTTCTTCCCATACTGATGCCGGTTTGAAAATGCAGGAGATTGTCTTGACCATGTCTACATGCCTAATGCACAGAGTTTCCCGCCATGTGATTGGCTGATTAGAAATTAATGTTACAAGCAGTTGGACAGGTGTACCTATAAAGTGGACGTGAGTGTATACTTACATACACCAGAAAGAAGAATGTGAACTCCGGCAGACGCTAGCGTGAAAGCGACACATGCAGGATATTCAGGCGCGCGATCTTCGTGATCGAGGCAGAGTGATTCTGGTTGGACAATGCACTTTCGGGGAATGCAACAGGACAGGTAAGTAAAGTGTATCCCATTGAGATTGATAGCAAAGATAAAGAGCAGGGTGTGAAGGGGCCACGGCAGCATTAGAGTGTGCCTCCTGACTTTAAAAACATCTATTCTATTAGGAAGAATATCTGCATGAACTATACAATGGCCAGTAATACCTTTCTGATAAACAAAAGAAGAATCTCTAAATAGTGTTACCAAACTTATCATTCCTTCTCCAATGTTTCAAAACTGTGTATTTAATCCTTTGTGTGTAGTATCATACTTGGATATGAACAAGACACAGTCGAACAACTTTCTTAGATGCCTTTTATTACTTTCATTATCTTCATTTTTACTACTTCTTCTCCAACCATCTTCACTTAATTTTATTATAACCTCTTGTACAAAATTTCTTTTTTAAATAACATTTTATTAGAGCTATCATCATTTACACATGCAATGTCACATACATCATTGTGCCATGCATCAAACATAATATATAGAAGAGTTTGTAGAGTCTACATTTTATATTTATGAAAATATATTGTATATAGCATTTATAGTAATTAATAAAATGGCAAGAATACTGTAACGTCGATACTCGGTATAAGCCGACCCGAGTATAAGCCGAGACCCCTAATTTTACCGCCAAAATCTGGAAAACCTATTGACTCGAGTATAAGACGAGGTGTAGTATACAGCCTGCCCTGACCAAGTAGTATATAGTGCCGATGCCCCAGGAGTATACAGCCTGACCTGCCCCAAGTTGATAAATCAGCCTGCTCTGCCCCAGCGTAGGAACAGCCGCTCTGCCCCAAGGTATACAGCCTGCCCTGCCCCAAGTAGTCATACAGCTGCCTTGCCCCAAGTGGTATACAGCTGCCTTGCCAAAAGTGGTATATAGCGTGCCCCCAGTATGCCAAGCTAATAAAAAAATAAACTTAATACTCACCCTTAAATATACTCGGCATGGCTCGGTCATTGACGGCGGGCCTGGATCCACGGCAGCGGCTCTCTCTGCATTCTTCACTAGCCGGCAGTCGCGTCCCATGCGAGCTGCGGTGGGCGCGCCTATGATGCGGCGTGTCGCCACCGATGACGTCATCAGCGGGATCACTCTCCGCATCATAGTGTGGCCCGCCGGCACTCACATGGACGTGAGCTGTTTAGTGAAGGAATGCAGAGAGAAGCCGCTGCCGTGGAGATCAGGAGCCGCCGTCCAGAGGACCGGAGAGCCATGCCGAGTATTAATGGTGAGAAACTCTGGCTATACACGTGTAATACGGTATATTCTTAGAGAGAGAGAAAAACAACACATCATACATAATCTAGGGTTTTAACCATGAATTAACATATCACAGATGTTAAAATTATCATTTAGTATAGTAATTATAGAGGCTTATTAAATATGGATGTTAAACACCATCCCATTTTTGTAGCAGACATTAGGTTTCCCCTCCTGAAACGCTACTATTCTTCCATGCTACATGTCATATTCAAATGATGAATCTTTTTTGATTTCAAAAAGAGGGCAATAGGGTAAGGGCAATTGTTGTAAGATGATATATTATCATCTTCCTGGGGTATGAGGTCTTCAACACTATCCCTAGCAGAAACTAACGTGCTTTAACTTAATTGAATGCTTTACTTATTTGTTATCATATACTGCAACTGGTTCCAAAATCCTGTTAACCTTGGACATGACCAAAATATGTGTAATATGGCCCCTTTTTCCTCCTTACATCTCTGACAATTACAAACGGCTTCTCTGTGTCCAAAGAGAGGAGCAGATAAGGTGTTTGAGTTTTTTCTACATAATTAATCAGGTCTGTAAAGTGTAGATGTGCCATACGAGGCAACCTCCCCTGACGAAATACACATCTGATTCTCGATGTATGAGCCCCGGCAGGAGAAGGGCCACCCTATCTGCTATGATTTAGAAATAATTTGAGGTCAGTGATATGGGGCAGAAATTTTAAGGGATCTGGATTTTTACCTGGCTTCGGAAGATAGATGCCGTCAGCATTCCTGGGAAATTTACCTGTAGTTGGACTTTATTAAAAACCTAACTAAGTGGGTACTAAAATAAAAGAGTAAGTCTATAATAGTCATTTGTAGCCCATCTGGGCCGGGGGCTTTATTGTTCTTCAGGGACATTAATGCTTTGGAATTTCAGAGCCATATAATTCGGCATAAGAATGGTTGAGGGGATCCCTGTCTTCTTTAAGTTATACAAGAGTGAACGAGTAAAGTCATGACTCCCGTTTAATGTTTGGGATCAATATCTTAGTATTATTTTCAGTAAATATGAGAGGACCCTATATTGTGGTTCTCTCTTTTTAAGTTGCACCGCTAACACTTTTCGCTTTGTTCCCTAGCGAGGAATGTTTTCCTCATTTATTTAATGCTTGTCATATTATGAGAATTCAATTCCTTTAATTGATGTTGTAGTTCCTTTATCATTCCTATCCTATGCTGGAATACTGAATTTTTATTTAGTCGTAGGAGCGTTAAAGCAGAAAAAAAATGCAAACGTTTTCTTCGTTATCTTTTTATTTGCTGCCCCAATACTTTAAAATAACCTTCATGTGCATTTGTGTACACCAACATAACATCTCTTGAAACCTCCTCATTATATTGTCCATAGAAAAAAAACCTAGGCGGTGACAGGTCTGGTCTTTAAATGCTTTATATGAAGTAAAAAATTATGTAATCTCCATTGGACAGATTCGGGGCTTATCAAATGCTCTGCAGTTTTCACAAGTGGATGGGAGCGTGATTGAGCCAGAAATGTATCAAATTTTGGACTTAATCCTTGCAAATAGCAAGTGATCAAACTAGAAATAAATCAATCTGCAAGTACGTTTATGTAGGTGCAAATAGAATGAGTAATCCCTTTCTTGGGGATGTTGCAATCTCCAAACATTAAGAGCGCTTCTCTATGTGCAGTTCAACTAAATTGAGCACGTCATTATTTGCTGATTTGGACAATTATTGAGGGCCACATAGTCATATTAAAGTCTCCTGGAAGGAGCACTGATCCCATTTTGTGATCATTGACTTTAGCAAAAATGGACCTATGAAATGCGAGTGCTTAGTATTTGGACCATATAAGGACAAAAAATGTATATGTAATATGTTGATAGAGCATAATAAATCACATATCTACACCTTGTTGGTCTATGATGCTTGTATTATTAGGAAAAATATGGGCATCTAAACTGCCTATGAGGACTCCTATTTTTTACCGATGGCTGGTGCTACAAAATGTGTGGTACTGCGTGTGATGTATTCTAATATATCTTCTGGTCCAGATGTGTTTCTTGTGCAAAAAAACCAATCTGCTTTAGAATCTAACGCCTCCTTCCACATCTGGACCTCTTATATGGGCTATTTAGCCCTTAACGTAACAGATGTGATCTGTATTCCCATGATTAACCCTATTTATCCATCATATTACACAACCCTAGGAATAGTCCTTATTATGCATTCAACACATTGTACAATCTTGTACTATATTGTACTAAACAACCAACATAACACTCTACCCAACTATAGTTAGGTTACCATTTCACCAACCAGGTAAACAGAATATTAATTCAGGCTATCCCATGTATGACATCAGGTACTTTTTACAGTTGACCACTGTTCTTCCACCTGATGAGACTTGAAGGTCACGGGGTCAGAAATGCCTTCTATTTCTTGTAATCCCCATTCCTGGGAAAAGTTGCTGAAGTTTGCCTTCCTTGCTCACTATCATTTACGGGGATCCCATTATATGAGATGTTATGAGTCCAAATATCTAGCTGCCTCTTGAAATTCTGTCTTCGAGTAAGGTAGCCGCGGATAATTCTGCAGGGAAATGTTCCGTATCTTTCAGGGTAAATCTCAGTCCTGCTGCTTTCATCAATTTTTCCTTAAAATGAAAAAAAATGCATTGTGTAATTAAATCCCTAGGGATCGATAGGGAAGCTCTGGCTTTGGCAGCTCTATGGACCTGTCTATTAGGAGGTCAGCTTGCAGAGTGTCTTGCAGGTAAGGCTACAAACATGTCTTTTAGGAATCCTCCTAGGCCTCCTAGGCTTCAGTTTAACGGATTTTGGGATCCTGCGGGACCTAACATTATCCGCCAGCTTTAGACGCAACACTTTCACCTCCTTCCCAAATTGTTGCTGAGATCTAGGCAGCTCATTATGAGCTGAGGTAGCTCGCCATTTTAAATTCCACATGGGCATGCGTTCCCCCAGTACTACACATTTACTCTGAAATGTCTTTAGGGTGTTTGTATGTCATGGTGAGGGGAAGACGTGTCTCGCCCATAAGTGTCTTAATAAATCTTCCAACCCATGGCTTGAACATAGGGGGAATTAATTTAATTGTCAGAGGGAAGTTTTGTGCTGATGTTGCACCTGATGCACCATGTGCTGCACGGCAGGGTATGCTCCGGAGAGTGGTGGTTAGAGCGGGATGAAGCCGCTGTGAAGGACTGTTGCGAGGGCCGGAGATCCCGTGAGCTGCGTGATGGCGCATCAGTTCTAATGCGCCGTCATTTATTAGCTACCTTAGTTGTGATTAGTGTGTGAATATTTTAGAGATCGGCCACACAACCTCAGTGATTTAAGCACTCCTATAAGGGGATAGCTAGAAAATTAGGAGGGGGGGGGTCTAAAAATTCTGAACTGAAATATCTTTAGATAATCGAAATCAATGATAATAGTTGAGACATTGCCTCATAGATGTGAATAGGAATACTTACACTCACCAAAGTTTTTTTTACTTGCAACATGAGTAATATTATGTATATTAGTATAGACTACATGTCCGTTTAAATTGGGGTTGTGTTAGCGCAAACACACAAAGTTTATGATTTGAGGTGTGGATATTACAGGAAATCGACAGTAATGATGTTGAAGAGGTATGCTTATTTAGTACAAAAAGAAGTGTTTTGAAATACTCATGGATGTATTAAACCCTAATGGGCTCCATGAGAATTGGACTTTTCAGTGTTTTTATGCTTTCCCACTGTGCCCATCTTATGCGATAGTTATATAAATATATTATTTGTGTATGAGATTGTATCTATTAAATTGTGCTAGATTTGATATTTCTTGCATTTTGTCATTTAGGAGGTGTGTATGTACAAGGGTGGTTCAATAAGTAGCCGTGTTTGACGACAGAAGGCGTTCATGAAGGAAGTTGGTGTTATCATTTTGTGCTGCCATCTATCAAAACAAATCGCAGACTGATTGATAGGTTAGTTGTTTGGACAGCCATTTGGTAAGACGTGTTTTGTGATTTCGCTAAGATGGAAAAAGAGCAGTATAGTCGGTAATCCGCTTTTTATTTTTAGTTGAAAAAATGGAGATAAAGCAAAGTTGGATGCTGTCGCCATCTATGACCACAGTTAGATATTGGTTCAACAAATTTAAACGTGGGCAAAACATCTGTTTTGATGAGGAGCGACCAGGACACCGGTAGCGTGGTTTTACCAAGAAATCCATTCAAAAAGAGAGCAGAAAGTGAAAAGGGCCATAGGTGTGTTCGACCGGAACAGACAATTAATATTTTGCAGGAATAAGTTGGTGATGAAGTATAATTGTCGGACCGATTGGTGATGCGATTGCTCATGTTTGGACAACAAGCGAAGCCGGGCTGTGGACAGTGCAAAGTAATGTAAGGAGCAATTTAAGCAAGATTCCCAAGGAGTTTTTGCGTTGAGTTGTCACCCATTGAGAACCTAGGTTCATCATTCTACACCATGAACTAGCACAATCAAAACATGGATTTGTCCCGGTAATCTGCTATAAAGAAGGCGATAGACGGTTCCATCTGGTCTATTTTTTTTTGGACGATATTTTGGGAATGCGAACGGCGACATCCTCAATGGATTTTTAGAAAAAGGAAGAACATCCACTGGACCATACTAAGTGTACCGGCTTTGACAAAAAATATGAAGGAGACAAGGTCGCATTTGGCTCGAAAAATAAGGTCTGTTTTAACCACAATAATGCACAGCTACATTCATCCGGAGTTGTCGCTGCCAAACTGACATAAATGCATGCCACAAGCCACGCCCCCTCCCCCATTCACCCAATCTGGCTCCTGTGATTTTTCTTGTTCCCTAACAAAAAAAGTGCTTGCGGGAAAAAAATTTAGCCTCAACGGAGAAGTCATCACCCAATACAGAGGCGTACTTTGGAGGAAAGTTAACAAACTCCTTTTTTTGGAGAGGTTAAAAAAAAATAGCAGAAACGTGGGAGAAGTGAATCTTTTAAAGAGGAAGTTGTTGAAAAATATTTTTTTCCTTTTTTTTTACAAATGGTGTCTTCATTTCTAACATGGTTACTTATTGACCGCCCTCCAAAGTTATGTCTCTTTTTGGGGGTTTTAGCCCACTTTGTGGTGGAATGGATGACTAGTACCTAAAGGGCTTCTGGTCATTAGTTGGATACTGTAAATACAGAATTAGCAATGAAAAGCCGAACTTGCGGTTTTGCATCATTTAGTTGTTTTTAAATGCACATCCAGTCCACAAGGATTTTGATTAATATTGTGTTACGTATTAAATTCAAATATTGATAAGTTTTGAGTTTGAGGGGCCAGTAAATACATTACTGTGAGTCATGGTCCTTGTTTAACCTCTATGGACTCAGAACTCTTGGCATTAAGACGCGGTCCCCATTTTGTTAAATCGCCTGCTCTTGTGTCACGTATAAGTGGTTAGCTTTAGAAATCGCTATGAGATATCCGGGGCTTTTGAGATGTGTTCTCGCGACACATGTACTTCAATTTAGTTATAAAATTTGCTGATTAAAATCTTTGTGCCGTGTAGTTATGAAAAAAAACTAAATTGGAAAAAATTTTGGCAATATTCGTTATTTTCAACATTCTACAATATCTCTATTTGTGATGCAGATATTCAAAGCAACCCAAATAAATTCATAACTTATATTTCCCAAAAGTCTGCTTTCTGTTGGGCTGGTTTTTTAAGATTCCACATATTTTACTAGAATGTTATGAGGCTCAAATTTAGGTATCATCTTTCACGATTTTTGTAAAATCACTAAAACCTCTGTATTAGATGCGACCTGCTCAACTACAATTTGACTGTGGAGCCTAAATAATGGGAGATTACATAAATTACCCCTAATTATGGAAACTCACCCCTCAACGAATGAAAAACACTTTTAAGAAGTTTGTTAAACCCCTTTACGTGTTTTATATTTTTTCACAAACACTAATGTGGGTGGAAAATTAAACATTTACAATGTGATTACAAGGAAAAAGGCTCCTCAAGTTGGATACCCAATTCCTCCCGAGACACCGATACCCCATATGTAAGTGGTAACTGCTGTATGGCGCACGGCCGGGCATTAGAGAGGAGGAACATCTAGATCAGATTTGCTTGTCCATTGTACATGCTATAATTTTTTCTTTTTTAAGTGGACCGATTATAGGGGCTTATTTCATTTGCTCAGAGATGCACTTTTCTGGTGGTAATTTGGGGATCATAGCTCATTGGTGAGTTTATTAACTCTTTGTTGCTGGAGAAATGAAAATGCATAAATTTTATGACATTTTATGATGCTTTTTTTTGTCCGTAACCATATCCATAAAAATAGTAGATATTTTTATTCTATGGGTGTCGCCACGATTACGAAAAACATTCATTTATAAAGAGTTTTTTATTTTTCCCACATTTGTACTGAATAAATAAGTCATTGGCAAAAATATTGTTAATCAAATTCTGTTAAGGGGCTTATTTTTGTGAGAAGGATTGTTCTTTTAGTGGATACATTTTAAATCACTGTTTAGTAGGCATCTTTTTATAGAGGTATTAATGAAAGGACTTTTTGATGAGCTTTTGGGTTTTTTTTACGGGGTTCACTTTGCGGTTCTAATAATGATTCTATTTTATTATGCAGATTATTACAGACACAGGGATACCAAATATGTGGGGGGTTTGTTTATTTTATTCAATTGTACTGAATAAAAACTAATTTGGAGAAAATCTTGTTCATTTTAGCATCACCATCTTTTCATATGATTAACTTTTTTATTTTTCGTCTGACAAATCTGGTTAAAGGCTTATTTTTAGCAAGAAGAGTTGCTCTTTTGAGTGGGCTTATTTTAGAGTGCATAACATTTTTTAAATCACTTTTTAGAGCATTTTTATTAGGGTATTAATTAAAAATGATCTTTTTTCGGAACGTTTTTGCGTTTTTTTTTCTCCAGCGTTTACCGTACGGGTCCAGTAATGGTTCTTTTTTATTATACAGATTGTTACAGACACGGAAATACCAAATATGCAGGGTTTTTTTGTGTTTTTTATACTTTATTAAGTGTTTTTATGGAAAAGTGACATTTTAGGGGCTTATATTTTAATGCATTTATTTTCTATTTATTATAATGTGTAGTGTTCAGTGTTTTTCACTTTTTTTTACTTATACATACTTGAACTTTAACCAGCGATGCTCTGATCGCTGGATCAAGTTCAATACACTGCTCTAAAATACTATTTTATTGTAAGGCAGTGTAATCTGCCTGGCATGCTCGCGCTTGCTCAGACAGTTTGCAGTCAGACCCGGAAGGGGTCTGACTGTCAGCAGTTTCTGAAATACTCAGACCAGCCCTTCTGGCACCAACAACCATGCCACGTTCAAAGGCACTCAAATCACCTTTCTTCCCCATACTGATGCTCGGTTTGAACTGCAGGAGATTGACCATGTCTACATGCCTAAATGCACTGAGTTGCCGCCATGTGATTGGCTGATTAGAAATTAAGTGTTAACGAGCAGTTGGACAGGTGTACCAATAAAGTGGCTGGTGAGTGTATATATATTTTTAGCATACATCATGATCATCCATTGATGTGTGTGAACACTGATCATCCATTGATGTGTGTGAACACTGACATAATAAAAGTGAAAAAACATCCATAGCTAACAAGCCATAAACAAAGTCCTCATCGACTCACCACCTTATATTAATAAAAGAGCCAGTGATAGCCGTATACACCATCACACTGAACTGGCACGCATGGTGAAACGCACACCGGGAATCCGCGAGTGTGCGGATCGGCACAAGTCTATGGGCAGAACCACTGCCAATCAAAAGGCCGACGGCAGCCTGTCTCAGTAGACAAAATATATATATAGAGAGAGAGAGAGAGAGAGAGAGAGGATCTATGGGGAACCATGAGCAAGTAAATAGATGTGAGATAAATAGGTAAATAGGTATGTGAATAGGTATGTGAGAGAGCATCTCAAAAGGGTGACAGGTGGAGCATGTCCCATCTAGAAGGACAGTGCTTCTTTCCTTCACTACAACCTCCCCATTGGTGAGTCCATACCCTCTAGGGACCAGATTTTTCATTACAATTCTATCATGATTATCTGGTTTTAATATGTATTCCCTGCGGATATGGTGGACTCATGGGTTTAGGTTTAATCAGTTTTTAGACTCTGTTTAGGAGTGTTATCTATGAGTCCACACAGACACCAAGTTTATTTCTATTGTTTATATTTTAATAAATATCCATTTAAAGTTATATTTTATTCACCAGTTATAATCCTCTCTATAATCAAGGTAAAATTGTACATTGACATTAGGCTTTATTTGTAATCCTTTAATAAGAAATTGTCTGAGCAGCGGCCTCCCTTAATAATGAAATGTCAAGTGGCAGCCTCCCTTTTGAATGAAATGTCCTAGCAGCGGCTTCCCTCAATGATGAAATGTCCCAGCAGCGACCTCCCTTCACTAATAAAATGTCCAGGAGCTGCTTCCCTTAATAATGAAATGTCCCAGCAGTGGCCTCCTTTCCCTAATAAAATGACCAGCAGCGGCCTCCCTTAATAATGAAATGTCCCAGCAATAGCCTCCCTTTACTAATAAAATGCGCAGCCGCATCAGTCCTGGTGTACACAATTTCAGTTGCCCCTAGACACGACCCTGTAACTTCTGATTTAGGGTCAGCCTGCCATCTTGGATTTCTGTGTGAGAGTGTGCAGATGAGATTTCTGTCTATCTTTGCTGTGAACCTGTAGCCACGCCCCCTGCACGGAGCTCAGAGACACTCACTGATTACTTAGTGCCAGGAGATCGTGAGCAGAGAGGTTACAAACTACAAACTACCGTAGAAGAAGATAAGTGATTTGGGGGAAGGGTGAGGCAGGCACATATTTGTGAGATGTAGCAGAGCTCACAGTGTAACAGTGTAAAAGTCAGTACAATGTCAGAAGCCGGATGAAAGTGTATATACACCTTGTACCCTCATAATCTAACCACATTGTCACTCCACAAAACTAGATAGGTCATAATGGGGCAGATTTACTTATCCAATTCACTAAGGTCGTGCATCCGAGTTCCTGCATCCATTGCTGCTGCGCCAAGGTCCGCCGGAGTTCACCTGCTTCTTTCTGGTGCATATGAGTGCTTGATCTTGCCACACAAATCCTTTTTTAAATTCTGTGGTTTGTCCGACGGCCACGTCCCCTGATTTCTGTCACGTGCAAGCCGGCGCCAATGCGCCACCATCCGATCTCTTACGCCAAAATCCCGGGGCAATTCGGCGCAAATCGGAAATATTCGGGAAACCCGACGAAAGTGCGGCGTTCAGACCCTTAGTAAATGAGCCCCAATGTGTCTGCTTAGAGAGTCCCCGCCCACACCTTGGGATTTTGCACTGAGCATCCGAAGGAGAGATAAAGCTAAAACAGCAATAAAACTGAGTACAAAAGTAAAGTAAGAGGTTAAAATGATCTGTATTGTGTTAACATCACTAGGGGATAGAAGGCCGGACAGCCAGTGGCAGCATCCACATCTTCGACACTGTCTGGACAGCAGTCGGGGTGGAGAGCTTCATGCAGTCCGGGAATGTTCGGCTTTTCTATATAGATGGGTTATAAGAGCACATTGTAGTTCATTATTAGATTACTTTTATAAACAGTACAAGATGAAGGATATAGAGTAGTACTTAAGTCCTAACATCCGGACACATGGTGATTTGGATGCTGGTGGGGGGCCCTAGTCATGTGAACAGCCCGGGGCATATGGGCAGGGCCGGTTCTAGACAAAGTGGGGCCCTGGTCAAAACTAAAAGTCACAGTCACAGTAAGCAAGAGGCTCCCTTTAGTATGGTAAAACAAACTGTAATATGGGAGAATTTTATAAGAGATAGATATAGGAAGATTGATGGGCAGCATGCTGCCTGAGTGCTTAACACTACAGCCTTGCAGCACTGGTCAACATCTGCAAAGAGTTTGTATGTTTGTATGGTTGAATAGATTGTGAGCCCTATGGGGGCAGGGTCTGATCTGGCAAGCTCTGTGCAGCGCTGCGTGATCTGTGTGCGTTATATAAATAAAGAATTATTAATTATAATTATTATGATAACATGAAGAATTATAATAAATAATTATTAATTATAATTATTATGATAATATGATAGGTGCAGCAGCTCCTGTGTCCAGCATTCTCAGAATCTGGAGGGGGTACACTCACTTCTTTTTTCCTATGAAAGAAGAGTCTCCTCTTTTATATGAAGCTAAATGTATGTTCTGAGTGTCAGGAAAACGGAGATATTAACTGTTAAACTGCTGTTGGGATTTTTATATATAAAAATGTCACCTGATATTCTCACTTTGAACCTGAATATCTTTGGATTTCCATAATGCCGGCCCTGCGCATGGGACACTGCGCATCCGCCACTGATTGCATTACTTCAGTTTGCCTAGTAGACCCATTCTTGGACTGGACTTAATAGGCCCCTGTACATGGCAGTCTCGCAGGTCTTGTTCAAACAAGATCTTTATGCAGGGCAGACACTGCAGGGACCAGGCTGTGTATAACATCCGGTCTCCTCCTGCAGGGTGACACTCTCAAAATGCCAGCCTGAACATCAAGACGCCCTCATGCAGCAACAACCTACTTATTAGGAAGAGTATTCTTGTCCTTTGGCGTCAAGCAGTTAAATGATTTATGTGGCCAGATATTAATTTAAAGAGGCTCTACAGGGGAGGTGCATAAAATAGTAAAAGAAAAAGATGGAGAGACCCCTTATTAGCTGGTGCGGGTCAGTGCTGCAATTAGTGTTTGGCTGAGTAGATGCAAATTTCAGCAGGAAACGTGATCTTCAGTACCAGAGCAATGGAATGTGGTAAGTAAGCCCTTAAACAAGCTTTAACTATAATTTATTTTCTCAGAGTATCTTTAAAGTCTAGATTAAAATCTAAAAATAAATTCCACATGCAAAAAAAATGCAGCATGCTAGGTGTGTGATTTTCATTTCTCATAAAGAACCTGGAAAGTGGAAAAATAAAAATACTCGAAAAACTAAAAAGCACCATGAATTCATGGACTTTTTATTTATTTTGTAAAGAAAACAATGGTATGTAAATACACCTCTACATAGAATAAATGTTCATACATCCAGTCCCCTAGCTTTTCTCAATAAATTAAACTTTACTCTTTTCCAGCAGGGTGCAGCTTATTTGTGCAAAGCAAAGTTTTACTAGCTCTAAAGTTTTACTAGTCAATTTATGTGTGTGATGAGGCCATCTGCTGGCTGTACTAATAAATGTATCCTGTTTATCACATATACTAAATAATCAAACTGCCCAATGACATGAAAGCTAAAGAACATTAATGTATGGGTTTTTGAGATGACAGGCTAATGACATACTATAGCTGACTTTAATGGGGGAAAATTCATTATGCTTTCACCGACAGAGAAGTGGATATGGGCGTCGGACTGACAGTGGGCGAAACTTTAAGACTGGCGTTCAAAGCGACAGTCTTAATGAATTCTCCCCCTGTGCCTTTATTTGGGAGCTTCACTCCAAATGACAACCTCTCTTTGTTCTTTTGGTTGGTACAATCATAAGGATTGAACAATGGCTGTTGTATGGTATAGCTTACAATCTGAGAGACCATCCCTCCTCTAGGCTTAGAGTGTGATAGGGTAGCAAAACTAATATGGCTAGGCCCTAACCCCCTCAACCAAACATCCAAAAAGCAGAGCGCAGGCTAGAAAAGAAGCAGTTGGGAAAGGGAGCAGCAGAGTCTGGTACAGTAGTTGAGCCATAATATCCATCTAGAGCACGTTTATACGACCGAGCTAGAAAAGATGGCGACTCCAGTAGTGAGCAAGATCTCTAATGGTATTATCTAATATGGGTTTATAATTTGGAGAATACATGAGGGACATATCTGCAGGTAAATTGATACAATTTAAGCAAAAACTAGGAACAGGGAGTACAAAAGGATGACTGGGTGAGTGCAGACTATTCCCAGACCATTAATTGTAAGTCCTGTGCAAATTGTCACACTCGATCAATTGCCCCACATAACCATAAGATATATGCTACCTATTGTACTCCTCTGAATGAGGAGAAAAAATTCTGTGGGATGTGAGTTGTCAGGGAAATATCCCCATATCTCGATGTGATGTGTGGTTCCAAATCATTGTATAGTACGAGCTGCTCGTGAATCACTCAGACCTTCACATGTTTGAGAGAATTCCAATTTATTTAGGTTGCAGACAGTTTTTATAGGTTCTTGAGACAAAGGAACCTACTTGACCATGCCCACATTCCAATAGCCTCTGAAAGATGATCAGTGTCCTTGGGGGGATGGTGCTATTCATAGGGATCTTTTCTATCAATAGAGCCAAAGATCTTTGTATAGATACATGATAGAAGAACAGAATATAAAAATGGATTATATTCCCTCACAGAGTGAAAAAGTGTTGTTTGAAAATAATGTTTGGACATACCCATAGTATTTATATTGAGGTTGCTTAGAGGCATAGCATGATCTCATACAATGGCAAACACATCCATAATTGCTGGTGGGTAGGCAATGATGAGATTATGATATTAAACAAATACATACCTACCCTTTCGGTACTGAAGCATGAAGCATTCTTAGAAAGCCAAGCACACCCTCCTCGAGTTGCCGCCTCAGAACGGCCTACCCCAACATAGTCTGATATGCGATGTTTCCGCCCATTGGCATTACAGCCTCCATATGTTAGACCGTCTGTATGAACAGAGAAAAGCCATTAATGATTTTTTGATGATGCAAGCGGACCGGAGTACTCCCCTGTGTAACTTTGATGTTAGCCACTGGCAGCTCATGCGTGACACCTGCCATTTGCTAAGGCCCTTTGGAGAGGCCACGTTATTTGTCAGTTGCCAGGACTGCGGGATGAGTAACGTAATTCCACTGCTTCATGTCCTGGAACAGATGCTGCAAAATCTGTCTGGTCAGGGCACTGGAGAAGTGGAGACTACATCTCATGACCACATGAGTCTGGTGGGGGCTACACTGGAGGAGGAGGACATTGGAGCACAATCAGCGTCTGGTGAAATCAGTGGTTTTTCCACTCAGGTGACAAGAAATGAGGAGCAGGAGCATCCGGAGGAGGTAGAAGACGAGGCAGATGACCCAGAAGCAGCGTGGCAGTATACAGTGGAGATGGAGGCCGGGAGTCCCTCAGTCACTTGCGCAGATGGCCTGCAGCATGCTGCTTTGCCTAACTAGTGACAGCCGAATAGTAAACATCCGGCATAGGGATGACTTTGGGCTCTCCACCCTCTTGGACCCTTGCTACCAGTCAAAAATGGGTGACTTTTTTCCATCTGCCGAGAGGGAGGAACTACTGGCGTACTATAGAGAAATACTGAAAAGACAGTTGCAGCTGCCTTTGTGCGCCATTTTCCATCCTCTGTCAGGTCTGACTGAGGGATTCCTGGCAGTGATCGCTCATGTACTAATGCCACGGCTGCTGCGGAGAGATGGGGGGGGGGGGGTAGGGGCAGTAGCAGCTCCATCAGCAGCAGCTTAAGTCTGCAGTCCTTAATGAGCAACTTCCTTCACCCACCTAGTAAGGAGGGTAGCCCCACCAGCGGCAGCAGGATATGGAGCAGACCTTGCACCAGCAATTAGTGGCCTACTTGGACAGCATTTTACCGCCCCAGGTAGAGGATCCCCTGGACTCTTGAGCAGCCAAACTTGATGCGTGGCCGCAACTTGCAGAGTTTGCAGTAGAGAAGCGAGTCTTGCCGGCCAGTAGTGTGGCATCAGAGCGGGTGTTCAGTGCAGCGGGGGCAATCGTTACCCCAAGGAGAACCCGCTTGTCCACCCATAATGTAGAGATACTGACCTCTATCAAGATGAATCAGGCTTGGATCGGCCCGGATTTCAACTCACCAATGCCTTATGCATCAGATTAGATCAGCCATGACGCCTCCCCCAAACATTGAGAAATTAGTCTGGATTCTAAATACCTGCCTCAGCCACTATTCTGATGCTGCCACCCGCCTGATGCCACAAATCTGCTGCCAGTTCCTCCATCTGCCTCCTAACATCTTTACCAGGTACTGGAATTGTCCGCCACCTCCACACTCTATCATTGTGCCACTCTGTGGCTTACCAGGTTGCCGCCACCTCCACACTCTATCATTGTGCCTCTCTGTGGCTTTCCATGTTGCTGCCACCTGTGGGGTCTTGCTGCTGCTTCTGCCACCTCCACACTCTATCATTGTGTCACTCTGTGGGCTGCTGCTGGAGCCACCTCCACACTTTATCATTGTATTTAACTCAACCAGAGCACTCATTTCTTGTGAGGAGAGCATGATTACAGTTGTAAGGTGTGATCGGGACACTGGGCTGCCTGAAGTTCCATATTAGCTTCAGAAGGATGGCAGTGACTTTCTGAGAAAGGAGAGCCCTGTGAGGAACAGGTACCAGGGGGAGTCAGTGGGTTACGTGGTGAGAAGGCTAGTGACCAATTCTCTCCAAGGTGACCAGTGCTGGCCAATGGTAGCACACGTTCAGCCCTAAGCAGCGCGAGAGCCGCAGTAGGGACTGAGGGTCATCATCAACCCAGAAAGAGCTGGATAGAGGAGAGGTTGGGCACCCCTGACTGGTGTCTATCTATACAGGCGGTCTCCAACTTAAGAACCACCGACTTACAGACGACCCCAGTCTGGATGTTGGAAATTTACTGTACTTTATCCCTAGGCTACAATGATCAGCTGTAGCAGTTATCAAAGGTGTCTGCAATTAAGCTTTATTGTTAATGAAAATAGAAGGAACACATGAAGCACTCACATATTCAAAAAATCTTTATTCTCGTGGCAACATCAAACAGACACATGGACATCGGGGGCCCAAGGTGCTTCGCACATATAATGCTTTCTCAGACCCAAAGACCTAGCTTTGTTAATCCTTGTTCTTAGGACAATCCAACATTTAAAATCTAATTGTCACAGAGAACAAAAAAACTTTAGCTGGGGTTACAATTACAAAATATACAGTTACGACACGCAATTTAAACTTAAAAACAAACTTATCTTGTATATAACCCAGGTACTGCCTGCAGGGTCGGCTCCAAGTCTCCGTAGGTCTCTTTGAAGTGAACTCGCGTGGCGGCATTAAAAATTCAAAAACTAAAACAGTCTCCTGTTCCCTGGATAGAGGAGAGATTGGGCACCCCTGACTGGTGTCTATCTATACGGGCGGTCTCCGACATAAGAACAACCGACTTGTAGCAGTTATCAAAGGTGTCTGCAATTAAGCTTTATTGTTAATGAAAATAGAAGGAACTCATGAAGCACTCACATCTTCTGATCCACAAAATCTTTAACTAAAACAGTCTCCTGTTCCCTAAAATATTCCCTAGTTTATCATACCAAACAGCTCCCTCATGGTTATTTTCCATTCTCTGTAAACCCTAGAGATGGTTGTGTGTGAAAATCCCAGTAGATCAGCAGTTTCTGAAATACTCAGACCAGCCCTTCTGGCACCAACAACCATGCCACGTTCAAAGGCACTCAAATCACCTTTCTTCCCCATACTGATGCTCGGTTTGAACTGCAGGAGATTGTCTTGACCATGTCTACATGCCTAAATGCACTGAGTTGCCGCTATGTGATTGGCTGATTAGAAATTAAGTGTTAACGAGCAGTTGGACAGGTGTACCAATAAAGTGGCCGGTGAGTGTATATATATATACATATATATATCCCATGATGAGTAATAAAAATGTTTTAACAATTTCAGTTTTATTAAATTTCTTGCAAAAAAATATAGAACTTAGTAAAGCATTTTCATAATGTAGTAGTCAAGGTGGAAATTGTTAACCCTTGAGCACTTAAATTTAATAAACTGTATTTTTCAGTAACATCTAGTGAAAAGTGATGTTAACACTGCAAACACTGCAAAAAAATATAAATGTAACTAATGACACATGAATTGTGGTGTCTTCCGAAATAGAATTTGATGAATGGCACTTGTAATGTTAGATATTTACAACCCCATCAATCACTCCTGTGATGTTTGAAGATGTTTGAAGTATAAGTAAAGGTTTTTATGAATAGAATAAACCTGAATAAAAATGTCTGCAAAGCTAGTTTTGACAATTTGAGGTCGTTTATTTACATTTTTATAGCAAAGAACATGCATATTGTACAAAATAAAATACAGTAGTAATACTTAAAACTAAGAAAATAAGAATCGGAACAATTAGAATAATTGTTTAAATAGTTTTTGCACTATATTAACTCATTTCCCATTCTGTGAATAAGGTATTTAATCACTGAAGTCTGATTGATGGGATCCCCACTAATCAAACGAGCAAGGCAACCTTTCACATTACTGATCTGGGGTGTATATAACTTGTGCAAGAGGTATCTACACATGGACATGTAGATACCATGTCCATTATTATTGGAAAATCTCACATTTATGACACATTATAACTTGTAGTTACAATAACTGCCAATCTGGTGTACTGCAACTGATTTGCACTTGTACTTTAGTAGTTTGAGTGAGTTTGTCGAAATGAAAAAAAATTGGTCGGATACAAACCCCATTTGAGACAATGGAGACCAAAATTTAAACACCCAAAAATATCTTGAGAAGGAAACCGCAAAGTTCCGGACCCCTGAAGGGTAAACAATGTCACTTAGTTATCCTTTTATAGACACTTTATGAGAGGCGCAGAAAGTGATTTAAAGTTGTCCACACAACTTCCGGATATGGCACAACAATAAATCACAGCCATGAACTCAAGGAGCTGCCACCTGTTCTCTTTTAATATAAGCCCAGTTCATAACGGGATTATATAGGGTGAGGGACCAACCCGGTAGCATGTATATAAGCGAGACTCGGACGTGGATCGAGATAAAGTGCAACACAGATGAGATTTTATATTCAATTGCCTTAAGGGTACACTAGACAAAACAATATATACAGTTACACAGAGTACAAAATACAAGTAACAGCAGTACAGTAAGTTTGTTACCTTGTGTGTGGTGGGTCTAATGGAACCCGTTAAGATCCTTCTCTGCTCTTGATGTTACAATGGTTCCCAGAAAAAGACAATGCTACCTTAGAGGTGCATGATTACACACCTCTGCCCACCCAACAGGAGGAGTCATGGGTCCCTCCAACCTGGTACTATAACCAGAGCCCTGGAGAAGCCTTAGCTTCTCAAGGTGAAGTTTTGGGTCATGGTTCTGGTATCATTGGAACCAGGTGAATCCCTGGGTCACATTGATACCAAACCTGACCCATTTGCTATGGTCCTATCCAGATATATTGATATCTCTGGAACCAAGTGTTCTAGATCCCCAAAAATTGAATTATTGTGATCTCCTGAAAATAAACTCTATAACTGTCCCTATTCAACGTATTGGTTTAGGAGTTTTCATGGCCCTTTGTCTGTTTGAGAGTGGGGGGGGGATGCCTGGAGACGATGTGACTGCAGAGGTCCTTTGAACCTTGGACACATGCTGTTTTCATAAACAACCAGTTCAATTAGGTCAATTAAGCTTAGGCTGGGGGAAAGTTGGGTAGGGAAAGACCCCCCTCTCCCTGGTCACATTTTTCACATATCTGTTAAATGAAAGTAGAAGGGGAAGAGGACTGATAAATGATGGAAATAGCAAAAGCCGTTGCCCTGAAAAAAATAGGAAAATAACAAAAAATAAATAAACTAAGAAATAATAAAAAAAAAATAAATGCTGTTACCTTTAGAAATTTATCTTTTAAGGTAGAGCTGATGATAGGTTTCTAGTAACTTGTTGTCAGGAACCAGGGGCAGTGAACCCACTGGACTATGTTGTCCTGAGAGCAGAGTCTTAGTGGCACCCGGTTTTCACCAGAGCCCGCCACAAACTATCTGCGGTGTGGTGTCACCAGATACCACGGTGGTGGCCAGGCAAGGTACAGGATCAGAATGCAGGCACGGTATCAGGCAGAAGATCAGGACAAGAAGCACGGTATCAGAGTTGGGGACGTAGCAGATGGTCAGAGCTGGAAGCAAAGGAGTGAAGTCAGGAATGGAGCCAAGGTCACAATGGGAAATCACCATAAACTCAAGGGTCATCAGGAGCAAGATTTCTCTAAGGCACAAGGCACGAAGATCTGGCAGGGCTTAAAGGGCTTGAAAAAGGCTCTTACAGGGCCGAAACGTCGCTGTCATTGCTACTCACTATGGAATAAAGTCACTTTTGTAAGTTTCATCTATATTGGAGTGCTGCCCGCTTTCTTCATACCTTATCTATCTTTCTATCTATCTATCATCTAATTCTATATATCTATCTCTATTTATATAGTATACATCCCAAAGTGACACAATCCCACTAATGAGAATATATTCTTGACATATTTTTTCCCTGAATTTCAATTTCTGTTTAAGCACTATTAAAATTGTCAAGCTTACACTGACATTACCCTCATTTGTTTCTGATATATGTCAAATTTATCATACTAGAAAAAAACCTAAATGACATGCACACTGCAGAATAGATTGGAAATACAAAACAGCCTTGCAGAATGTTAACGCTATTGGATTTGTCAAAAGTACAGTTTATGTGATCTGTAACAGATCATGGGGTTTCTCCACAGTCTGTCACTTACCTCCCACTTATGGCATCTGTAAATGTCATCTCATGGGAAGCATTGGTGAAATGTGAAATAAATTACACATTTTTATTATTTCCTAAAATAAGTTAGGAAAACACACACACTGAAAAAATATAATTTCTTACAAGCATGATTTACACAAAACAAACACTATTGTTAGAATATGGTAGTGTAAAAATCTAATTTTGTCACTTGCTTTATTAAGAAAAGAAAACTTTGAGAAAATTGATTGAAAAAATTAGAGATAACTACCATTAACCCACTATAATAAAAAAAGCAGGTAATAATGGGTATTTGGTCACCTTGGGGACTTGGTTAATTTATTGGTTATGTTTTATTGAGACTATTGAGAACTAATGCTCGGTACAGATTCATGTTTTCTTGTCTATTAGTCACGGCAGACCAGCGCAAGGATGTGACTGTATAAAGTACTTTTATGTAAATTGCATACTATGTTTGACTGTATATATGTACACGATATATTGATATCTATATGGTCTCATTGCAATAATCTGTACAACTGTATATATTTTTCAATAAACAGTTTAAAAAAAAAAAAGTGCAACACAGATGAGATTTTATATTCAATTGCCTTAAGGGTACACTAGACAAAACAATATATACAGTTACACAGAGTACAAAATACAAGTAACAGCAGTACAGTAAGTTTGTTACCTTGTGTGTGGTGGGTCTAATGGAACCTGTTAAGATCCTTCTCTGCTCTTGATGTTAAAATGGTTCCCAGAAAAAGACAATGCTACCTTAGAGGTGCATGATTACACACCTCTGCCCACCCAACAGGAGGAGTCATGGGTCCCTCCTACCTGGTACTATAACCAGAGCCCTGGAGAAGCCTTAGCTTCTCAAGGTGAAGTTTTGGGTCATGGTTCTGGTATCATTGGAACCAGGTGAATCCCTGGATCACATTGATACCAAACCTGACCCATTTGCTATGGTCCTATCCAGATATATTGATATCTCTGGAACCAAGTGTTCTAGATCCCCAAAAATTGAATTATTGTGATCTCCTGAAAATAAACTCTATAACTGTCCCTATTCAACTTATTGGTTTAGGAGTTTTCATGGCCCTTTGTCTGTTTGAGAGTGGGGGGGGATGCCTGGAGACGATGTGACTGCAGAGGTCCTTTGAACCTTGGACACATGCTGTTTTCATAAACAACCAGTTCAATTAGGTCAATTAAGCTGAGGCTGGGGGAAAGTTCGGTAGGGAAAGACCCCCCTCTCCCTGGTCACATTTTTCACATATCTGTTAAATGAAAGTAGAAGGGGTAGAGGACTGATAAATGATGGAAATAACAAAAGCCGTTGCCCTGAAAAAAATAGGAAAATAACAAAAAATAAATAAACTAAGAAATAATAAAAAAAATAAATGCTGTTACCTTTAGAAATTTATCTTTTAAGGTAGAGCTGATGATAGGTTTCTAGTAACTTGTTGTCAGGAACCAGGGGCAGTGAACCCACTGGACGATGACGTCCTGAGAGCGGAGTCTTAGTGGTACCCGGTTTTCACCAGAGCCCGCCACAAACTATCTGCGGTGTGGTACCACCAGATACCACGGTGGTGGCCAAGGCAAGGTACAGGATCAGAATGCAGGCATGGTATCAGGCAGAAGATCAGGACAAGAAGCACGGTATCAGAGTTGGGGACGTAGCAGATGGTCAGAGCTGGCAGCAAAGGAGTGAAGTCAGGAACGGAGCCAAGGTCACAATGGGAAATCACCATTAACTCAAGGGTCATCAGGAGAGAGATTTCTCTAAGGCACAAGGCACGAAGATCTGGCAGGGCTTGAAGGGCTTGAAAAAGGCTCTTACAGGGCCGAAACGTCGCTGTCATTGCTACTCACTATGGAATAAAGTCACTTTTGTAAGTTTCATCTACATTGGAGTGCTGCCCGCTTTCTTCATACCTTATCTATCTTTCTATCTATCTATCATCTAATTCTATATATCTATCTCTATTTATATAGTATACATCCCAAAGTGACACAATCCCACTAATGAGAATATATTCTTGACATATTTTTTCACAGAATTTCAATTTCTGTTTAAGCACTATTAAAATTGTCAAGCTTACACTGACATTACCCTCATTTGTTTCTGACATATGTCAAATTTATCATACTAGAAAAAAACCTAAATGACATGCACACTGCGGAATAGATTGGAAATACAAAACAGCCTTGCAGAATGTTAACGCTATTGGATTTGTCAAAAGTACAGTTTATGTGATCTGTAACAGATCATGGGGTTTCTCCACAGTCTGTCACTTACCTCCCACTTATGGCATCTGTAAATGTCATCTCATGGGAAGCATTGGTGAAATGTGAAATAAATTACACATTTTTATTATTTCCTAAAATAAGTTGGGAAACAGACACACACTGAAAAAATATAATTTCTTACAAGCATGATTTACACAAAACAAACACTATTGTTAGAATATGGTAGTGTAAAAATCTAATTTTGTCAGTTGCTTTATTAAGAAAAGAAAACTTTGAGAAAATTGATTGAAAAAATTTGAGATAACTACCATTAACCCACTATAATAAAAAAGCAGGTAATAATGGGTATTTGGTCACCTTGAGTTATATCAAAAGTTCCAAGGAATGGGTATTGAATAGGAAAGGATTTTTTGCTTGCAAAACATGCAAACCACATAGAATGAGATGTATGAAGGGGTATTGTGAGGAATTTTTGGAACACAAAGAAAACTAAAGAACATGAAATTAATGAATATATGGATTGCAATTCTCAGTCAGTTATTTATCCTATGATATGCCTTCGTGGCTTTGCATACATAGGGAGGACAGGTAGGAAATTGAAAGTAAGAATAGGGGAACATCTAAGAAATATTAGAATGGGAATTGTAACACAGAGTTACAGCGTTTTGCAAAAATGCACATGCGAAGAACACTGAGGGTATAATATTTTTTGTCAGAAAGGTGAGTTTTGACTTTATTTTTTAGTTGACTCGAGTATACGCCGAGTTAGGGTTTTTGAGCACAAATTTTGTGTTGAAAAACTAGGCTTATACTCGGGTATATAAGGTACATTCCCAGCTAAACATAGTCGGAGTTGGAGAATAGAAGTGGAATAATAAATAATGTGATCTACTTCGATCACCCATGTTCAGGGTGGAGGAATTATTAACGCAATTCTGCTAACCAAAAAGGGTGAAGAGACAAAGGGACAGTAACAAGTTAGGAGTAAGATAAAAAGGCAGGGGATTGCTTAAATGTCAACCATGGGCCCCTACTACGGAATGGGCTGCACCTGTATTATGAGAATAAGTAAATTCTACCAATCTGTATAGGAACATTAATTCTCTGAACCAATCACTTATCTGAGGAACTCTAGTAGTTTTCCAAAGTCTAGGAATAAGAGTGTGAACTGCTTTCAGCATGTATCCCATTAAGGAGCACTTAGCTTTAGATACTGACATAGGGAGAAAAGAATATATGAGCAGTGCAGGATCATTTTCTAGGTTATGGCCTATCAAGTCAGCTTCCTAACTTGGAACCAATATGGCTGCAACTCTACCAAGTATGTCTACTTGTATTCCCTTATTATCTGGATGAGAACATATGGCCCTCAGCAGGTGTTCTATGACAAGCATATAAAGCAAGGGAGATAGGGGACATCCTTGTCTGGACCATTACCATTACCAATTGTGAAAAGAGAGGAGAGGGAACTGTTTATTCAAATTCAGGGAGTCATAGAGGGACTGGATATGAGCTAACATTTGAGGGCCTTTTCCAATTTGGGTCAGGGTCTACCAGAGGAAGCCCCAGTCCACCGGATCAACCACATTAACTGCATCTAGAATAGAATCTGCATAAGAAATGGGATGCAGAACCTTGAGAGAAAATGTCCTAAGTGTGTTGGCTCTCACCTCCCTAGAGGTTATGAAGCCAACTTGATCAGGGTGGACTAGGGAGCCAACCAGGCGAGCCAGACGAGTAGTGATCAGCTTGTTGAAGATTTTCTCATCGGAGTTAATCAGGGAGATGGGCCTATAACTGGGGCAGAGTTGCAGATCCTTCCCGTCCTTTGGAATGACCGTAATATGGGCCTGACGAAAGGAGTGCGAAAAGGGGGTATTTGCTGAGACACATTTAAAAACCTCTAGAAGGGAGGGTGGTAGTTCTTTATGTAAGGATTTTTAGAAAGTTGTCATATATCCATCCAGACCTGGATTCTTACTGTCTTAATAGATGGGATGTACATGGTCACCTTTCTACTTCTAAGAGCTCTTGCCAGTAGTCTACCCAGTTTATTGCACCATTCATAAAATGAGCACACGCATAGAAATGCATAGCTTCTGTTTCTTAGACTCTAACAAGGAATTAATCTGCTGATGAACCAATGTTAACGGTCTCAGTGTGGATTATTGCAAAGATTGTCTATGTTTTGACTGGGACGGATGGACCTTATACTAGCCAACAGACCTGACCGGGTATCAAAATTATGAATTGGGGGGAACTAGGTAATAGTGCCATAATATCAGTGATTGTGATTACGCTTTACTAAGGTGTTAGTGGAGTGCAAGAAAACAATTCAGGCGGGCAAAATTTCAGCTACTAAGGGAAGCCTGTATGGAAATAAAACTCAAAGACAAAAGCCCCCCGCAAAAATGGACTTTTTTACAAATATTCTTAAAAAGGCATGTGAGAAACAATCCCAACGGGAAAAAAAAAGCAAAAGAGGAAAAGAAAAAAGCCAATGTGGCTAACGGTCTAGTAAGGAAGCAATAAACGCGGAAAGATGAGACAATTTGACAGGCTGTGTGCGCGGGTAATCTGTGTGCGCTATATAAATAAAGAAATATTTATTATCATAAGGCCGTTAAGGTCTAAACCGTGAAAGTAGTGATAAAACGTTACAGGATTATAGACAGAAAAATAAATCCTGGTAAAAAGCGATAAAGGGCTGACAAAAATATAGAAACTGAAGGAAATTTTCCAGGGAGAGCAAAAATAATCCCAATTGTTTTTCAAGTTATAAGATGATTAAGAAATTAAAAACAGAGAGTGTGGGCCCCTGTGAGAAATAACATGATGCCAATGGTGAAGGAGAAGAGGAAAGGGTCCAATTACGAATGTCGCCTTCTTGACGGTCGTTACCAGGAAATACCCTGGGGATGACACAATGAGGAATGATGTAAATTCTCTTTGCAAAGGTCAACAGTTTAAACAGGAAGAGGACCTGGCTGCCTTACACCATTAGTCCTGTCAGACTAATCCGATTGGTTCTATGAGGAAGTAGTTAGTACGAGACTTGTTCTGGGGACGGTGTCATCTGTATATGTTATCTGGACGTTTCAAAGGCATTTGATAAAGTGCCGCAGAAAAGGTTGGGTTACTTAAAATAAGAATGCCGGGATAGGCGAAAATCTGGTATTTTGGTAAGGTCATTCTCAAAACGGGTTGCTGTTAGCGATTGGAGTTCCACAGCGGCAGGATTGGGGCCACTTCTTTTTTATTTATTTTAGTAATTGACTTGTAGAGGGTTTATTCAGTCAAGTTTCAATATTTGCCGCATGATATAGCTGTGTAAGGTAATTATACTGCGGTTATAGTTAGCATTATAGAGGGATAATGTGGAACTGGAGGAATAGTCAGAGAACCACTGATTTAAGTTTAATGTAGCTAAATGTAAAGTTATGCACTTGGCCATGGAACAAAAAGGTGAATTATGTTCTAAAACACTCAATGACTAAAATTGGGCTAAAAAAAATTGGGGGGGAATGGGGGATGGTAAACTAATTTAAGTGGCCAGAGGCCAGGTGGCTTGCTGCGAAAGCAAATAAAATTATGGGGATGTTATCAAGAGAGGAAATTTGATTCTCATGATAAAGACATAGTTGTGCCCCTGATTAAATCCCTGGTCAGACCACCCAGGAATATTGTGTAAGTTTTGGGCACCGGTGTATAAAAAGGGGACCATAGTAGAATGACCGGTGCGAGGAGAGCAACCAGGATTTGTGGAGCTGGGGGGATAAAAATACAATACGATGACAAAATGTGAGGTTATCAGTTTAGATAAAGGAAGATGAGGGGGACCTTTTCCCCAAATTACAGTGTACAAATCCTGAAAGGACAGTAAAGGAGCTCACCAAAAGATTCTTTTTTAACCTAGGCCTTGTGACCTGGCAAAGGGGGCATCCTCTATAGCTAGAGGGTGAGGGCGATTCTACCATCTACATAGACCAAAGGTTCTGTACGGTAAGAGCATAAAGAAAGTAAGAAAGTAAGAATATGGAACCTCTCTGCCGCAGGAGGGTGTTATGGTGGACTTATGTACGGTTCAAGAGAGGCCTGGATGCCTTTGGAGAGAAAAATATGAGGGTTAGGGGCTAAAATATTATTCATTCTTAAGGGTTGGACTTGAGGGACTTGCGTCTTTTTCCAGCCTTATATACTATGATAATATGACAGACTGTGGCTGACTCATTTAATAGCTCATTATGGCTGCAGAAGCCCCACACTACACTAAAAGTGACAGAAGCGAAGTGGCACGTGTCATCAAACAAATATACCCTAGGCTAATTACCTCCTTAATCTCATTGTACGCAGGACTAGAGTGAAATGTCTGATAAATAATCCTTATCTGCAGCACCTGTACAAATTATGTATAGTTTATAAAATTGAGTACAGTTTTGTATTCAAATAAACACATCTTACCGTAACACATTTAGTTTTGTCTGATACTGTTGATACCAAGAAAACTTGTGCAAACTTGGATCATGATCATTCAGCTGGTAAACTGAGAAGCTCTGCTGAATCCAATTGTAAATTTGCTGTTAGATTAGCACAAATTTAAAAATGCCATTTATTCATTTATCTCAAAAGCTAAATATATATAAAATGATGTCTTTGGGGAACAATCTTTTTAAAGTAAAATTTATTATATTATTGGGTAAACTAATGATTGTATTTCCAACTTGATTACAGTATGTAAATTAAAATAATTAAAGGTGAAAATTAATATGCATTTTTAGTTTCATGTGCGTTATTTTATTTATTTTATTAATATAAGAAAATTGCTACAAAACAGGCAGCATAATGTTGAATAAGTAAGACAAAGCTGTCAGTAGCGTCAGACTTGAAAATGATAAGTTGGTTGTAATTATTTACCTGGGTGGCTAGATAAGAGATCCAAGGGAATGTTGTTGATTTAATGTCCAATGACCAATCTGCCTTCAGGAACCTGTTTGATAGCATTCATGAAGACAGGGCGGTCCCCTAATGAAGGACACACGACTTACAGATGACCCCTAGTTAAAGAAGACCCTCTGCCCACATCACCTCATGGTAAAGCTCTCGTATGCGTACATAGTTCTAGATGCAGTAATCAGCTGTTAAGGGTTGTAATGAAGATATAGCCTTGGTGCCATTACAGCAACAAAATTTAAACTCCAATTGCCACTTGGGGCAAAAAAACATTTTTTGTCGAAAATACAATTATAAAATATACAGTTTCGACCTACAAATTAACTTAGAAACAACCTATGGACCCTATCTGATGGGACCCAGGGAATGCCTTACAAGCGAATTGAGCCGGAGGAATGATAGATTAACCAAATAAAAACAATGCAAGATTGAGTCATTTTCTACTTTTTTTTTTTACAAATCCAGGTTCGTCCACTAGTTATGATGATAGTATCCAAGTATAAAGAACATTAATTTCCGATTCTCTCACAGAATAGCAGAAAGATTTGGATGCTGTTATTAATCGTCAGGCAGGAAAAAGTCTACTACAGACCCAGATGGACTCCAATTTAGTTCTAAAATGCTATAGTAGGGTATTACTACAAGGCTTGCTGTGGAGGTGTTTGAAAGGGTATTCCCAAAAGACACGACCTTAAATATATTCAGGATACTAAAAAAAGACATCTTAATACAATGTATAAGAAACAGCCACAGCTACACATTTCACAGAATTTCACAGATATACTTATAACCTGTCTCTCTCCAGTGCCTGATGTATTACCAATTTAGGTTACCGAGGGATCCACATAAATCTTTGACTATGGTAGACGGGGCAGATGTATCATGAACAACTTATCTAGTATGCACACTGCAATGTTCTCGGCATCCAGCCCTACCCATTTACAAGACAAGGTAAAATACAAACTTGCAGCAGTGCTAAGCTAAGAAAGAAAAGATAAGGCCTTTATACAGGGGAGGGGGGGTGCACTATGTTGGTTATATCGAGATGTAGCAGATTGGTTGACAGTGTGCTTCTACTGAGATTGTGAAGTAAAAGCTGAAGTGTGAATTGTGTCATATCCATCTCATGGATTTCATATATGATCTTACCCAATCTCTTTTTTCTGTATGCCCAGATTTTAGAGAATGTTCCAAAGCTAATAAAAGTGTAGATTAAACTGGACCAATCTGAACCCAACATTGTAGCAACACAGCATCTCAAGCACTTATAGGGTCAATAAAGTATCTGTCAGTCCCCCCCCCCACACAGACAATCACTGAGTGTAGGAGCTAAATGTGTAAGTAAGGGGGTTAAAGAATTGATCGGATCGCCGTTCCCCGTGACGTCCTCGGGAGCAGCATCCTTGCCATGCAGAATCGGTCACTCAACGACCCGAGGTGTTCATTTGAAGGCTTATTTATTGCAAATGTCCGAATTTGCACAGTGTTAAAAGATGATGTGAGACATCAAACACTGCTTTCCCTAGAAATGAATATAAATATAAAAAAACAGGAAAAATCATAAACATTTATGGGATCGCAGACATCACAAAATGTCTTCGACTATCAGAAAAATATAATAACGATTTTCCTGGCGGGTTAACCTTTAATGTTGTAAAAATAGCGCCCCAGGTCAAAAAAAATACCAACTTTTGCATTTTGCAAACATAGAAGAATATTCATAGAAGTCACTAAAAAGATGCACAGTCCTCAAAAATGGTAGCATTCAAAACATCAGCAAAAAAAAAAACAGCTCAACAGTTCCCGTTAACCGATGATGGGAAAAGTGTTTATTAGCACCAGAAAGAAAATGGAAAAATGAAGACATTTTTATGTAGAAGGTTTTAAATTGGAAAATGTAGGGAAAAACATAGTAAAACCTTTACAACCATCGTATCCTGTGACCAAAAATATAATATGATGAATGTAAAAGAAGGTAAAAGCCCAACTGGTGTGTGGCTAACTGCCCTTTAATTATTAAACATGAACATTAAGCTTTTGGTGTGTGCAAACTTCTGTGCTTAAATTGCCAAAGGATCGTAAGGCTTATCAGGCAAAAGGATCAAACAGCTCAAACCTGGAAGGAGCTGGCGATTGTGTGCTCAGGGCTTTACATGGCCTTGAATTGGGTGAAGGGCACCTCCATCACATCCTGTCTTTAGCACAACAGTTAAAGCATTTGACAGGAGGCAGTAAAGTTCATTCTCTGGAGGTCCTGGTAAAGGGCATGTTAAAGTTTGGTTTTTGGATCCAGGTTTATTAAATACTTTATAAAGAGAGGTGCCTGACTCATTTATCCACTTAGGAATAATAAAGATCCCATATTACACAGTATCCGGCGTGGAATCATGAGAGCCGCCGGTTTTAAATGCAGACAAGAAGTGGCCAGCACCAATACCTGTACGCTGTGGCCTTGAATCTAAGATTAATGTCACATAGCGCCCTTGAGCAAGGCGCACCTGGGCCAAGTCCGGACGGAGACAGTAAGTATATCGAGAGTAAGTCGTGCGGAGAGGGACTGGCACTGCGGAGAGGGGGGCAGGGTGCCTGGATACAGTAAAACATTAAAAAAAAAACTATTCACATCAGTGTCAGCCTGGGAGTTCATGGATAAGAAATATGACGAAAGGATTACACAGTCAAGGCGTTGCTGGATCTATGAGTAGAACTAATTGATTTGATGATAGACTCACATATTTTTAAGCTGTAAAAAGCAATATTCAAGCTTTTCAACGAAAAGAAGTCAGTGTATATTAAAGTGGAAAACTGTAAATTATAGTGATTTTACCAAATTCTATGTGAATTCCCCATTAAAAACATAGTATTTTTGTTTGAATGATTGACAAAATCTTTCTCACCAGAGATGAAGTGGGCGGAGATTAAGTGTCGTTGTTATGCCCTCAAAGAGCCAGTTAGCTTGCCCACAGCTACATGATGCTGTGTTCTCTCTCACAGTAATTTGATTAAATCAATTTAGTTTTGTAAATAATGCACATAAGGATGCATATGGTGACTAGCCCTGGCAGTTCACATCATATGGAGGAGCACGGAACATGCATAAGTGGTTAGTAACTTATGTAATGCAGTCTATTTAGCTGTGCTGTGTAGCATAAGGGGGGTGTAAATAGCTATCTGCAAATAGCGGATATGATGATGACAAAGTTGGGGAAGGGCTGCGGCATGGAGGAGAGGAGGGAGACAGAGAAAGTTTGTATAAGCCCAGACTGGGATGAAAGGATTGATAGGACAGGGTTAGGTCTTGTACCTCACATTTGTGCGGGAGGAATCTGTATTCACTGTATTTGAAACATCCAGCTTGCTACATAACAGAGAGAACTCTGTGCCAGGGGAGCAAAGAATCCCCTCCAGTTAAAACTGACTGAGGAAAACAAACTATAAACAAAGTATAGATTCCACAGGGCTTATCAGCAGAGGGAGAGAAGAAGCCATGCGCCACTGAGGTAATTTGAGCGGTATTAGCAAGAAAACTACTGCATAAGGTGCAAAGATAATAGGCAAAGTTGTTTTACAACCCATAGCATTGATTTGTGAAAAAAAAACCTTTACAGTTACTCTTTGACATTCTATTTTCACCAAATGTGTAGCTTCTCGCATTTACCAAAAAGCTTTTAAACAAATGTAAAAGACTTAAACACAGGTGCAGAATGGATACCCAAAGGGCATATTGCAGCAAAGAATTTACCAGGAACACAATGATATGTGCTAGCAAGATCGTTGGGTTTACCCGTCGTTTGCCAGCGGCAAAATCCGGTGGCTTCAGAAGTTCGGCGCATGGGCGATGCTCTGTTGACCAATTGTTGCTCCTAGTGAGACTCAGGGCTGTCTCGTTGTAACCCATTATTAAAATGTGCGATTTGCACATTTTTCATGGAGGAGTGGAAAAAGCCCATATACGGCCATACTGTAGTATGGCAGTGTATGGAAGGATTGATCAGAAACTAGGCATACGTACCCTAGTGTGTCATAAAAAAATAGTAAATAAAAAGAGAAATAAAAAGTAAAAAAAAACCCAAATACTCTATTCAAAAATGAAAAAATCCAAATCACTCGCTTTTACTAGAACTGATATAAATATAAATAAACAGTAAAAATCCATTAAACACTATTAGGCAAGAATCACATCAAAAATGCCCCCGATCTATCAAAATATAAAAAGCTTTAGTCGCAAAATGGCAAAAATATAAAAGAAATATAAAAAAAAAAATAACTTGATTATAAGAAAGTTGTTCAGGCACAAAAAAGTGTTGAAAAACCCAAAATCAGCTTATACTCAGTAAAAAAAATAATAATCAAAACTCACCTTCGGGGAACCCTCGGGTCTTTCTGTGCACTTCCGTCGGACGCGGCAGGTTGAATAGACGTCACAGAGTCAGCTGCCGCCAAGAAATTAGATTGGTTGTGACGGCAGACGGATCGACACAGAAGACCCGAGGAGGCGCAGGAAGGAAAGGTTAGTTTGATTTTTTAAAATCACTGTATAACGGGGGAGGGTGCCAGCTTATAACGGGCGGGGGGGGGGGCACATAACGAGTTAGAGGGGCTGGGCTATATACCGAGGCATAAAATTGATCAAAAAAGTGTACATTCCTAGCATTGATAGCATTGAAAAACATTATGAAAGTTGCCAAAATGACCATATGATAGCTCCGTCCAATGAAGTATGAAAATTTATTCGTGCCAGCATTGCAAAATTAAAAAAAATGTACCAGGAGGTTAATTTTTGTAAATGTTATGAAAACAATTATAACAATAGAAATTTTGTTCCCATGATCATACTGACCCAATAATAGTGTAATGTAATGTGACATGTAATTGCGGTGCCCAGTGGAAAGCCGTAATATACAATCTAAGCCCAACCAACTATGAGTGCCATTTGTTCGCAGAAAACAAGCTGTCACAGAGCCTTTATGTGTAAAATTAAACAAAAAGTACGCTTTGAAGTGGGGAGTGAACAATGAAATGAAAAAGCAAAAAAAGGACACCCCAGGTTGGTTCAGGGGTTAAAGGGATGAACAAGCCTTAAGGGACATACTAACTTCAGGTAACATGGGGATTGACCATTGCCCTTCTCCCAGGGCAACGACGTGGGCTAGATGCAAGATTACAATTTTGCTGACCCGTATGCTTATACAGTAAAAGGCACACAAACATGAAAAAAAGTAATAGACAAAATGGAAAATTTTTGGGAGTCTATGAAAAAGAATTAATAAAAGTGAAATTGTAAAGTACAGATGCCCCAAAAATGTTGTCATAAAAAATATATCTCTTGCTGCAAAAAAAAAAAAAAAAAAAATAGCTTAAAAGTGTGCAATGAAAGGTCCAGTTTCATAATAAACCTGTGCTTCAAACAGAAGTGGCTGGGCCCATGAGGGACTTTATGGAAAAAAAATACTGTTCAGACTTACACATATATCCAAGGGTTTAAAAGTATAACTAAGAAAAGAAAAGTCCACAGATTAATCTAAATTTCGTCCATCCAATCCGAGTGTTTATAGTGCAGGGTATTGTAATGCTTGTACTCCCATGCCAGTGGTTTCTAGATATATATATTTCTCTTTGTCTGGAATCAAATTATTATGTTTCGGAGATGGCTTGTTTTTAACCACCTTGGTGAACCCGAGAAGGACTATTTAGGCCTCAAGGAACAGCCCCATTTTTTGAATCTGCCCTGTGTCACTATAATGTTCCATAAGATTTCGATTGCTTTAACATATCCAGGGAATATTGAGAATTGCTTCTCGTTAACACATTGCTTCGAATTAGGTTAAAATTTGTAATAATAACCTTTTGTTAAAATTCAACCGGAGTCTCCATTCTAAATTCTTACTTTTCCAGCAGATAGTAATCAGCCACTCAAATTGGAATATTAATTCTAAAATGACTGGCTTTAGTTGGTGTAGTTTTTAAGCTTACAATTATTTTTCAAGAATGTTAGAGGCTTAAACATTTGGATGGGATTTTTAAAACTTTTACAAATCTCAAAAACTTACAATTGACTGTGAGAAGACTAAATAATAGCGACAAAAAAACCCATAAATTTCCAATGGAAATTATACCTCTCAACGTACTAAAAAACACTTTCTAGAAGTTGTAACCCTTTTAGATGTTTTATAGGGTAAAAAAAATGGAGTTCCGTCTAGAAATGTAATGTTTTGACCATACATCACTTGGGGGAAATGAAAACATAAAAAATTAATCAGGACCAAAATGGGGAATATTTCTAATACGACAGCGCTCATCGACGGCGTATGATCTGTGCCACTGCTTATCGTAGTGGGATACATCAAGAGGCTTCCACAGTGAGGGAAGGGAAAGTTAGAGCAGGTGTGGGACAGTAACGCCCGGCAATGCCCCTCTGACTGGCCCAACCCCCTCACGCCCACACCCCACAGTCCAATAATATGACCCGCGTGGGTAGGTCTTATAGTTTGTCACATGCAAATGCAATTTCAGATCATTGGACATCTATAACCAATTGATGAAATCTTTTTAATTTCTTGAGATGAAAATGAAAATCATAATTTTTGGTAAGGTTTTTCCTTTTAGTGGCTGTTCCCTCTTATACCATAAAAAATAACCATAAATACTATAAAAAATGTTATTGTATTCAAATGGGACACCACAAATACGAACTTGGGCGCCGCCATGTGTTGTGGATCGCGCTCCCCGAGGACGTAAAGGCGAGCGGCGATCCGATTGTCGCATGGTAGGAATCGGCTGTGTGGGTTCCGAATACCCGAGGCTATTCGTGTAACTCATGCTTAAATATGGCTAATTGCACATTGCAATGAATAGGGAGGTAGTATAACAAGTTAAAAATCCACATATACTGCTATACAGTGCATGCCGTGATAGATAGGAGTGAATCAGACTACCTAGGGTGAGAGTACCCTAGGGAGTCTTGAAAATAGTAAAAGTAAAAAAAAAAAAAAGTTAAAAAAAAAAATTATAAAAAAAACCCTAAAAATTCAAACACCAACTTCCCTATGGAATCCGATATAAATATAAATAAAACAGTAAAAATCATAAAACCATCCGAAAATGTTCCGATCTATCAAAATATAATTAAAGGTTTTCATGGATTAACCCGGTAACGACAAATAGCGTCCAAAGTCTGAAAATGCATGTTGTTGCCATTTGAAAAATATAAAAAAATAATAAAAAAGTGATTCAAAATGTTGCACAGTCCCAAAAATTATAGCAATGAAAATTGCCATAAAATTTCAAAAAATGACACTACCCACAGTTCCATATACACAAAGTATGAAAAACAATTTAATTGGCGCCAGAAGATGGCAAAATAAAAAAAAATATATATATTTTGTTACAGGAGGTTTTAATTTTTTAATGTATGAACAATTATAAAACCTATACAACAGTTGGTATCCACTGATTGTACCGACCAAGAATAAGTAGACATGTCATTCTGGGACGAGGTGAAATGTAAAACTCCAAGCCACAAGAAAATGTTGCAAATGTGCGTTTTCACCATTTCACTGCAATTTGGAATTTTTTCAGGACTCTGGCTCAGTACACGGACAGGAATATAACTACTGTCACTATGAAGTGCAATTTGTTACCGCAGAAATAGCATTATACAGCTTCTTTATGTGGAAAAATAAAAAAGTTATCGATTGTTTGAAGTTGGTGAGTGAAAAATGGAAGCTAAAAAAAAACGAAAAAAAAGGCCTAAGTCGTTCAAGGGGTTAAAAATGTTTTCCTCTTTTTTACTCTATAAACCTTGGACTGAATAGCAATGCCTGTATCGTCGAGTGCTGCTGCCATCTTGCAGAGTGCTAATCTAAACCAACTGACACCTCCACAGAGCTTTTTGTTAAAGTGCACGGAAACAAGGAGACCGGAAGTTTGCGGTGCCACGGAGCTGGACATCTGGCCATAAGACCTCTAGGCACTGCTAAATAAGAGCCCGCCTTCCTTGCTAAGCCTAGGATACCAACATGCACCCACAAGAAGGGTATAAAAGCCCAAACAGCTATGCCCCAGATGAGGCCCTTCATACAGACAGATATTGCTACTAACACTGATAGGGTAGCGACAAAAATAAAAAATTCCCAGATCCGGACCAGAAACGAATGATAAAACGTCACTTTTAATGGTAATTGAAATAAAAAGTGGTAGTGTGTAAATAGTACTCACTCAAAGCAACGTTCGAATTAAAAAAGACAGGTGCTAGGACTTCTTGAATGACACTGTTAAAGGCTTATAGCAAGGAATGTAGGTAGAGGAGGGCCCTGTATCAGAAGATACATTGTGCGCTCACCACAATGTGAGGTTAGAGTGCTGAGGGTTAGCGAAGTGTCAATAAATGGTATCGGCGTCCCGGTGTAAAGGGTATCGTATTTAAAAAACCAGTACACGGGGGTCGCAGTGGGGGGATCAAAGTGAACTCACATACCGAAAACCAAAACTATGTCCCTCAAATTGCGGGTCCCTGATGCAAAGGGTTATGTATTTAAACCCAGTGCAGCGGGTCAGTAGTAGTGGGATCAAATGTGTGATCCCTTCGCATTACGTTAACCAGCTAGGTAATCAGATTAGGAAACTCTATGCTTCACCGAAAAACAAATGCTTAACAGGCACTCTTTAGTTGGGCTTGGTCCTTGCGGATATGTCAGACAGATGGCACGACGGGACCCTGAAAAGTTCAGCTACCTACATAGGTAACTAATTAAAGTCCAAGTATGGTCTGAGCCTAGTACGCTGCTAGTTAAAAGACAAAGAATAGCCCCCGAACAGCGTTTCAGCCGGAGCACCGGCTTTGTCCTTCATCAGGGGTCGGGCCTAATAATGAACTTCATACAGACAGGGGCCCTGCCAAGCAGACATAGTGGGGAGAATAACACGCATGCCTGCCCTCTCAGAGAACATATATTGTACTCTCCTGTTCATAAAACTGTTACAGTAGGTGGGAATACACTTGATCCAAACACACCTCTTTTCAGTGGCGTGGGTAGAGGTAGATAGAGGTAGATGGGTTTTTGGGTATAGATACTAATATTAGGTCTATATATCAGACCATGCCCGGTTTTTGCACGCTCACCCTTATGACCAGCCCAGCTAAGCCATTTAAATGGAGGATGGCATGAAACTTGCGCCATGACTCCTTGTGGCCTCTTCATGTGATGCGGTGTACTGAATTAGGGAAATTGCGACTCTACTGCAGAGGTGACAAAGTGGGGAATGCAAAAAATGAACCAGAGAGGTATCTGATTAAGTATGGTTCTAGACTAAAGAAAGAGGCAGGTTTTAAATATATAGTTCCTCTTCTCTTCACTACACACCGTGAAGTCACTTTGTCACCTCTGCAGTAGAGTCGCAATTTCCCTAAATTCAGTACACCGCATCAACATGGAGAGGCACAAGGAGTCATGGAGCAGAGTTTCATCCAGTCTCCATTTAAATGGCTTATGCTGGGCTGGGGCAAGGGTGAGCGTGCAGAAGACCGGGGCATGGTCTGATATATAGACCTAATATTAGTATCTACCGCCACTGAAAAGAAGTTGTGTTGGATAAAGATGTAGTCCAACCTACTGTAACAGTTATGAACAGGAGAGTACAATGAATAATGTTCTCTTAGAGGCAGGCTGGTGTTATTCTCCCCACTATGTCTGCTTGCAGGGCCCTGTCTGTATGAAGTTCATTATTAGGCCCGACCCCTGATGAAGGACAAAGCCGGTGCTCCGGCTGAAACGCTGTTCGGGGGCTATTCTTTGTCTTTTAACTAGCAGCGTACTAGGCTCAGACCATACTTGGACTTTAATTAGTTACCTATGTAGGTAGCTGAACTTTTCAGGGTCCCGTCGTGCCATCTGTCTGACATATCCGCAAGGACCAAGCCCAACTAAAGAGTGCCTGTTAAGCATTTGTTTTTCGGTGAAGCATAGAGTTTCCTAATCTGATTACCTAGCTGGTTAACGTAATGCGAAGGGATCACACATTTGATCCCACTACTACTGACCCGCTGCACTGGGTTTAAATACATAACCCTTTGCATCAGGGACCCGCAATTTGAGGGACATAGTTTTGGTTTTCGGTATGTGAGTTCACTTTGATCCCCCCACTGCGACCCCCGTGTACTGGTTTTTTAAATACAGATAACCCTTTACACCAGGGACGTCCAGATTTACGCACCTTATACATTTAGACACTTACGCTACCCTCAGCACTCTAACCTCACATTGTTGTGTGTAGCGACACAAGTTCTTTGATACAGGCCCATCCTCTCCTACATTCCTTGCTATAGCCTTTAACAGTGTCATTCAAGAGTCCTAGGCACCGTTTTTTTTTTAATCTCGTACTTGGCTTGATAGAGTGAGTAGTTGCTATTTACACACTACCACCTTTTTATTTCAATTACATTAAAAGTGACGTTTTATCATTGTTTCTGTCCGATTCTGGGAATGATATTTTATTTTGCCTACCTAGGTAGTGTTAGTAGTTCAATATCTGTCTGTATGAAGGGCTCATCTGGGCATAGCTTTTGGGTTTTTATACGTTCTGTGGGGTGCCATGTTGGTACTAGAGCTGTAGCAGGAGAGGCGGGGCTCTTAGTTGTAGCAGTGCCTAGAGTCTTATGGCCAGGATGCCAGCTCGTGACACGCAAACTTCCGTCTCCTTGTTTACCGATGCCTTTAAAAAGCTCTGTGGAGTGTGTCAGTTGGTACTTGAGATGTAGCACCTGCAAGATGGCCAGCACCTCGACGATACAGCATTGCTGATTCAGTCAAGGTTTATAGAGTAAAAAGAAGGAAAAAACATTTTTAACCCTTGAACGACTTGGCCTTTTTTTTCTTTTTTTACTTCCATTTTTCACTCACCAACTTCAAAAATCTATAACTTTTTTATTTTTCCACATAAAGAGAGTGTATAATGCTTATTTCTGCCCGGTAACAAATTGCACTTCATAGTGACAGTAGTTATATCCATGTCCGTGTACTTGAGCAAGCCTGAAAAAATTCCAAATTGCAGTGTTTGAAAATGGTGAAAAACACACATTTGCAACATTTTTGTGGCTTGGATTTTACAGTTTCACCTACCGTCCCAAGAACTGACACATGTCTACTTTATTCTGGTGGCGGTACAATCAGTGGATACCAAATTTGTATAGGTTTATAATTGTTCATAATTAAAAAATTAAAACCTCCTGTACAAAAATATATATTGTTTTTTTGTTTTGCCATCGTTCTGGCGCCAATTAAATTGTTTCAACTTTGGTATATGGACTGTGGGGTCAGTGTCATTTTTGAGAATTTTATGGCATTTTCATTGCTATAATTTTGGGACCTGTGCAACATTTTGAATCACTTGTTTTATATTTTTTATATTTTTCAAATGGCAAAAAATGCATTTTAGACTTTGGACGCTATTTTTCGTTACGGGTTAAAATCCATGAAAACCTTTAATTATATTTTGATAGATCGGACATTGTTCGGATGTGTTTATGATTTTTTACTGTTTTATTTATATTTAATCGGTTCCTAGGGAAGATGGTGTTTGAATTTTTAGGGGGTTTTTTTTTATAATTTTTTTTTTTAATTTTTTTTTTTTTACTTTTACTATTTTTCAGACTCCCTAGGGTACTCTACCCTAGGTTAGTCTGATCATCCTATATATACTGGCATGCACTGTATAGCAGTATTGGTGGATTTTAACTTTAACTACTCCTCATTGCAATGTGCAATTAGCCATATTGAATGCGATGGTTACACGAAGTAGCCTCGCGGTATTCGGAACCACACAGCGAGTCTCCTACCATGCGACAAGGATCGCCGCTCCGCCTGTACGTCCTCGGGGAGCGCGATCCACAACAAGATGGCGGCGCCCAAGTTCGTATTTGTGTGTCCCATTGATACAAATAACATTTTTTATAGTATTTATGCGCTATTTTTATGGTATAGGGAACAGCCAATAAAAGGAAAAAAACCTTACCAAAAAATTATTGATTTTATTTCATCATCAAGAAATTAAAAAGATTACATCAATTGGTTATAGATGCCCAAAATATCTGGAAATTGCCATGCATGTGACAAATATAAGACCTACACGGGGTCATATTATTGGACTGTGGGGTTCCGTGGAGGCGGAGGGGGTTTGGCCAGTCAGGACGGGGCATTGCAGGGCGTTACTGTCCCCACACCTGCTCACGTTCCCTTCCCTCACTGTGGAGCTCTGATGTATCCCACTACGATAAGCAGTGGGCACAGATATCGCATCGTCATGAGCGCTTGGTCGTATAGAAATATTCCCCATTTTGGTCCTGATTAATTTTGTATGTTTTCATTTTCCCCCAAAGTGAATGTATTGTCAAAAAACATATACAATTTCTAGACGAACCTCCATTTTTTTACCCCTATAAAACTCTAAAAGGTTAAATATTATTGTTAACAACTTCTAGAAGTGTTTTTAGTACGTTGAGAGGTATAATTTCCATAATTGGGAAATTTATGGGTTTTTTGTCGCTATTATTTAGCTTCTCACATCAATTGTAAGTTTTTGGAGATTTTAAAAGTTTTAAAAAACCCATCCAAATGTTTAAGACCTCTAACATTCTTGAAAAATAATTGTAAGCTTAAAAACTACACCAACATTAAGCCAGTCATTTTGGAATTATGAGTTCCAATTTGACGTGGCTGATACTATCTGCTGGAAAAGTAGAGAATTAGAATGGAGACTCGTTGAATTTTTAACAAAAGGTATTTCAAATTGTTAACCTAATTCGAAAGACATGTGTTACGAGAAGCAATTCTAATATTCCATGGATATGTTAAAAGCAATCGAAAGTCTTATGGAACAATTATAGTGACACAGGGCACGATTTCAAAAAATGGGGCTGTGTCCTTGAGGCCTAAAATTAGTCCTGAGTCGGGTTCACACAAGGTGGTTAAAAAACAAGCATTCTCCGAAACATAATAATTTGATTCCAGACAAAGAGAAATATTATATCAGACAACTCATGCATGGGTACGTACAAGCAGTTACAATACACTGCACTATAAAAACTCGGATTGGATGGACGAAATTTAGGGAATTAATTCGTGGACTTTCTTTTCTTAGTTAATACTTTAACTTGGATTATGTGTAAGTCTTGAACAGTTTTTTTCCATACATATCCTCTCATGACCCAGCCACTTCTGTTTGAAGCACAGGTTTATTATGAAACATGGACCTTTCATGTGACACACTGTTTAAGCTATTTTTTTTTTTGCAGCAAGAGATATTTTTTTATGACAACATTTTTGGGGCATCTGTACCTTTACATTTCACTTTATTATCTTTTTCATAGGAGACTCCCAAAAATTTCCATTTTGTCTATTACTTTTTTTCATGTTTTGTGTGCCGTTTCGTATAGATAGGGTCAGCAAAATTGTAATAACTTGCAATCTAGCCCACGTCGTTGCCCGGGAGAGGGCAATGGTCAGATCCTCCATGTTTACCTGAAGTTAGTAATGTCCCTTAAGGCTTGTTCATCCCTTTAACCCCTGAACAACCTGGGTCTTTTTGTTGTTTTTATTTTCATTGTTCACTCCCCACTTCAAATCTTACTTTTTGTTTAATTTTACACATAAAGCTCTGGACAGCTGTGTTTTCGCGAAACAAATTGCACTCATAGTGGTTGGGCTTAGATTGTTACGGCTTTCCACTGAGCAACACCAATTACAGTCACATTACATTACACTATTATTTGGGTCAGTATGATCATGGGAAGACAAAATTTCTATAGGTGTTATAATGTTTTCAAACATTTACAAAAAATTAACCTCCTGGTACATTTTTTTTAATTTTGCCAATTCTGGCACAATAACTATTTTCATACTCATTGACGGAGCTATCAGTATGTCATTTGTGGCAACTTTCATTTATGTTTTTCAATGCTATCAATGCTAGGAATGTACACTTTTGATCAATTTTATGCTCGGGTATATAGCCAGCACCCTCTAACTCGTTATGTGCCCCCCCCCCGCGCCCGTTATAAGCGTGGCACCATCCCCCGTTATACAGTTGATTTTAAAAAATCAAAACTAACCTTTCCGCCTGCGCCTCCTCGGGGCTTCTGTTCGATCCGTCTGCCGTCACACACACAGATAATTATCTTGCGGCAGCTGACATCTGTGAGTATATGAACCTTGCACGCTGCCGACGGAAGTGCCACAGAAAACCGAGGGTTCCCCGGAAGGTGAGTTTTATTATTATTTTTTTTACTTGAGTATAAGCTGATTTTGGGTTTTTCAACACATTTTTTGTGCGAAAACTTTCTTATACTCAAGTTATTTTTTTTTTTATATTTCTTTTATATTTTGCCATTTGCGACTAAAAGCTTTTTATATTTTGATAGATCAGGGGCATTTTTGATGTGATGCTTGCCTAATGGTGTTTAATGATTTTTACTGTTTATTGTATTTATATCAGTTCTAGTAAAAGCGAGGTGTATTTGAGATTTTTTGCATTTTTGAATATAGAGTATTTGGGGTTTTTTATTACTTTTTTTATTCTTTTGTATACTATTTTGTTAGACCACTAGGGTACTGTATTGCCTAGTTGTCTTATCAATCCTTCCATACACGCCATATACAGTATGGCGTATATGGGCTTTTTCCCACTCCTCCATGAAATGTGCAAATCGCAAATTTTAATAATGGGTTTACAACGAGACAGCCCTGAGTCTCAGTAGGAGCAAACCAATTGTCAAAGAGGCACGCCCATGCGCCGAACTTTCTGAAGCCACCGGATCTTTGCCGCTGGCAAACGACGGCTAACACCCAACGATCTGTGCTAGCACATATCATGGTGTTACTGGTAAATTCTTTGCTGCAATATGCCCTTTGGGTATCCCAGGTTCTGCACCTGTGTTTAAGCTCTTTTACCATTTGTTTAAAAGCTTTTGGTAAATGCTGAGAAGAAGCTACACATTTGGTGAAAAATAGAATTAAGAGTAACTGTTAAAGGTTTTTTCTTTCCACAAATCAATGCTATGGGTTGCTAAAACAACTTTGCCTATTATCTTTGCACCTTATGCAGTGAGTGTTTCTTGCTAAACCGCTCAAATTTACCCAGTGGCGCAATGGGCTCTTCCTCTTCCCTCTGCTGATAAGACCTGTTGGAATCTATACTTTGTTTATAGTTTGTTTTCTCAGTCAGTTTAACTGGAGGGGATGTCGCTCCCTGCTCACAGAGTTCTCTCTGTTATGTAGCAGAGCTGGATGGTTCAAAGACAGTGAATACAGATTTTCCCGCACGAAAGTGAGGTACAAGACCTCCATGACCCTGTCCTATAATCCTTTTTATCCCAGCTGTGCTTATACAAACGTTTCTCTGTCTCTCTCCTCTCCTCATGCGCAGCCCTTCCCCAAACTTTGTCATCATCATATCCGCTATGTTGAGATAGTATTTACACCCCTATGCTAACACAGCACAGGCTAATAGACTGCATTACCAATAATTATACCACTTATTGCATGTGTCGTGCTCCTACCATATGATGGAAGCTGCCAGGGCTAGTCACCATATGCATCCGTTATGTGCATTATTTAACAAAACTAAATTGATTTAATACAAATTACTGTGAGAGAGAACACAAGGCATCATGGTACTGTGGGCAAGCTAACGGCTCTCGTTTGAGGGCATAGACTAAACGACACTTAATTCCGCCCACTATCATCTTGGTGAGAAAGATTTTGTCAATCATTAGAACAGAAATACTATGTTTTTAATGGGGAATATACATATGAAGTTTGGTTAAAATCACTATAATTTACAGTTATCACTTTTAATATACACTGACTTCTTTTCGTGTGAAAAGCTTGAAATATTCGCTTGTTACGCTTAAAAATATGTAAGTCTATCATCAAATCAATTAGTTCTACTCATAGATCCAGGCACGCTTGACTGCTGTAATCTTTCGTCATATTTCTTATCCCATGTACTCCCAGGCGGACACTGAGTGTGAAATAGTTTTTTTTTTAATGTTTATATGTATCCATGGCACCCTGCCCCTCTCCAGCCAGTGCCAGTCCCTACTCCACGGACTTACTCTCATATACTTACTGTCTCCGTCCGGACTATGGCCCCAGTGTGGTCTTGCTCATAGGGCGCTTATGTGACATGAATCTTAGATTCAAGGCCACGCGTACAGGTATTGTGTGCGGCCACTTCTATGTCTGCATTTAAACCGGCGGCTCTCATGATTCCACGCCGGATACTGTGAATATGGGATACTTTAATTATTCCTAGTGGATTAAATGAGTCAGGCACCTCTCTTTTAAAGTATTTAATAAACTGGATCACAAAAACCAAACTCTATAACATGCCACTTATACATGACCTCCAGAGATGAACTTTACTGCCTCCTGTCAAATGCTTTAACTGGTATGTGCTAAAGGACAGGATGTGAGTGGAGGTGCCTTCACCCAAGTTCAATGGCCAGTAAAGCCCGAGCACACAATCGCCAGTTCTTTTCCTTCCAGGGTTTGTAGCTTGTTTTGATCTTTTGCTGATATCACCTTATCGATCCTTTTGCAATTAAGCAACAGAAGTTTGCACACACAAGCTTAATGTTCATGTTTATAATAAAGGGAGTAGCCACACTCCAGTGGGCTTTTAACTTCTTTTAACATTCAATAATTATATTTTGGTCAAGGATACAGATATGTTGTAAAGGTTTTACATGTTTTCCCTACATTTGCCAAATTTAAAACCTTCTACTAAAAATGTCTTCATTTTTCCATTTTCTTCGGTGCTAATAACCTTTTCCAAATCATCGGTTATCGGAACTGTGGATGCTGTTTTTTTTTTTGATGATGTTTTGAAGCTACCATTTTTGAGGACTGATGCAATCTTTTGTAGTGAACTTCCTATGAAGTATCTTCTATGTTTGCAAAATGCAAAAAGTGGTATTTTTTTTGACCTGGGGCGCTTTTTACACATTAAAGGTTTAAACCGCCAGGAAAATCTTATTATATTTTTCTGATAGTCGAAACATTTTGTGATGACGTCGATAGACGATCATAACATGTTTATGATTTTTACTGTTTTTTATATTTAGATTCATTCTAGGGAAAGCAGGTGATTTGATGTCTCACATCATCTTTAACAATGTGCAAATTCGGACATTGCAAAAATAAGCCTATCAACAGAACAGCCTCGGGTTCTTGAGTGACCGAAGGTCTGTCATGGCAATGGATAGCTGCTCCCCGAGGACGTCACGGGGGAACGTGCGATCCGATCAGATTCTTTAAACCCCCTTACTTAACATGTTAGCTCCTAATCATCAGTGATTGTCAGTGTGGGGGGGGGGGGGTTGAGCTGACAGATACTTTATGAACCTATGTGCTTGAGATGTCTGTGTTGCTGACAATGATTGGTTAGATTGGTCCAGTTGTAATCTACACTTTGTATTAGCCTAGTTGAACATTCATCTAGAATCTGGGATAAAGAAAAAAGAGATGGGTAAGATCATATATGAAATCATGAGATGGATATGGACACAATTTCAACTTCAGCTTTACTTCCATCTCAGGTAGAAGCACACTGTCAACAATCTGCTACATCTCAGATATTAAACACAACCATAGTGCCCCTCCCCTGTATAAAGGCCTTATCTTTTCTTCTAGCTAAGCACTGCTGCAGTTTGTATGTGTTACCTTGTCTTGTAAATGGGTAGGGGCTGAGATGCAGAGAACATTGCAGGTGTGCAGACTAGAAGTTGTTCATGAGTACCAATTCTGCCCGGTCTACCATAGTCGAAAGATTATGTGGATCCTGCGGTAACCTAAATTGTATACATCAGGACCTGGGAGGAGCAGGTTAAAGTTATCTGTGAAGATTCTGTGAAATGTGTAACTGTGGCGTTTCTTATAAATTGTATTAAGCATGTCTTTTTTATAGTATCCTGAATATATTTAAGGTCGTGTCTTTGTGGGATACCCCTTTCAACACCTCCACAGCAGCCTGGTAGTAATACCCTACTATAGCATTTTAGAACTAAATTGGAGTCCATCTGGGTCTGTAGTAGACTTTTTCCTGCCTGACGATTAATAACAGCATCCAAATCTTTCTGCTATTCTGTGAGAGAATCGGAAATTAATGTTCTTTATACTTGGATACTATCATCATAACTAGTGGACGAACCTGGATTTGTAAAAAAAAAAAGTAGAAAATGACTCAATCTTGCATTGTTTTTATTTGGTTAATCTATCATTCCTCCGGCTCAATTCGCTTGTAAGGCATTCCCTGGGTCCCATCAGATAGGGTCCATAGGTTGTTTCTAAGTTAATTTGTAGGTCGAAACTGTATATTTTATAATTGTATTTTCGACAAAAAATGTTTTTTTGCCCCAAGTGGCAATTGGAGTTTAAATTTTGTTGCTGTAATGGCACCAAGGCTATATCTTCATTACAACCCTTAACAGCTGATTACTGCATCTAGAACTATGTACGCATACGAGAGCTTTACCATGAGGTGATGTGGGCAGAGGGTCTTCTTTAACTAGGGGTCATCTGTAAGTCGTGTGTCCTTCATTAGGGGACCGCCCTGTCTTCATGAATGCTATCAAACAGGTTCCTGAAGGCAGATTGGTCATTGGACATTAAATCAACAACATTCCCTTGGATCTCTTATCTAGCCACCCAGGTAAATAATTACAACCAACTTATCATTTTCAAGTCTGACGCTACTGACAGCTTTGTCTTACTTATTCAACATTATGCTGCCTGTTTTGTAGCAATTTTCTTATATTAATAAAATAAATAAAATAACGCACATGAAACTAAAAATGCATATTAATTTTCACCTTTAATTATTTTAATTTACATACTGTAATCAAGTTGGAAATACAATCATTAGTTTACCCAATAATATAATAAATTTTACTTTAAAAAGATTGTTCCCCAAAGACATCATTTTATATATATTTAGCTTTTGAGATAAATGAATAAATGGCATTTTTAAATTTGTGCTAATCTAACAGCAAATTTACAATTGGATTCAGCAGAGCTTCTCAGTTTACCAGCTGAATGATCATGATCCAAGTTTGCACAAGTTTTCTTGGTATCAACAGTATCAGACAAAACTAAATGTGTTACGGTAAGATGTGTTTATTTGAATACAAAACTGTACTCAATTTTATAAACTATACATAATTTGTACAGGTGCTGCAGATAAGGATTATTTATCAGACATTTCACTCTAGTCCTGCGTACAATGAGATTAAGGAGGTAATTAGCCTAGGGTATATTTGTTTGATGACACGTGCCACTTCGCTTCTGTCACTTTTAGTGTAGTGTGGGGCTTCTGCAGCCATAATGAGCTATTAAATGAGTCAGCCACAGTCTGTCATATTATCATAGTATATAAGGCTGGAAAAAGACGCAAGTCCCTCAAGTCCAACCCTTAAGAATGAATAATATTTTAGCCCCTAACCCTCATATTTTTCTCTCCAAAGGCATCCAGGCCTCTCTTGAACCGTACATAAGTCCACCATAACACCCTCCTGCGGCAGAGAGGTTCCATATTCTTACTTTCTTACTTTCTTTATGCTCTTACCGTACAGAACCTTTGGTCTATGTAGATGGTAGAATCGCCCTCACCCTCTAGCTATAGAGGATGCCCCCTTTGCCAGGTCACAAGGCCTAGGTTAAAAAAGAATCTTTTGGTGAGCTCCTTTACTGTCCTTTCAGGATTTGTACACTGTAATTTGGGGAAAAGGTCCCCCTCATCTTCCTTTATCTAAACTGATAACCTCACATTTTGTCATCGTATTGTATTTTTATCCCCCCAGCTCCACAAATCCTGGTTGCTCTCCTCGCACCGGTCATTCTACTATGGTCCCCTTTTTATACACCGGTGCCCAAAACTTACACAATATTCCTGGGTGGTCTGACCAGGGATTTAATCAGGGGCACAACTATGTCTTTATCATGAGAATCAAATTTCCTCTCTTGATAACATCCCCATAATTTTATTTGCTTTCGCAGCAAGCCACCTGGCCTCTGGCCACTTAAATTAGTTTACCATCCCCCATTCCCCCCCAATTTTTTTTAGCCCAATTTTAGTCATTGAGTGTTTTAGAACATAATTCACCTTTTTGTTCCATGGCCAAGTGCATAACTTTACATTTAGCTACATTAAACTTAAATCAGTGGTTCTCTGACTATTCCTCCAGTTCCACATTATCCCTCTATAATGCTAACTATAACCGCAGTATAATTACCTTACACAGCTATATCATGCGGCAAATATTGAAACTTGACTGAATAAACCCTCTACAAGTCAATTACTAAAATAAATAAAAAAGAAGTGGCCCCAATCCTGCCGCTGTGGAACTCCAATCGCTAACAGCAACCCGTTTTGAGAATGACCTTACCAAAATACCAGATTTTCGCCTATCCCGGCATTCTTATTTTAAGTAACCCAACCTTTTCTGCGGCACTTTATCAAATGCCTTTGAAACGTCCAGATAACATATACAGATGACACCGTCCCCAGAACAAGTCTCGTACTAACTACTTCCTCATAGAACCAATCGGATTAGTCTGACAGGACTAATGGTGTAAGGCAGCCAGGTCCTCTTCCTGTTTAAACTGTTGACCTTTGCAAAGAGAATTTACATCATTCCTCATTGTGTCATCCCCAGGGTATTTCCTGGTAACGACCGTCAAGAAGGCGACATTCGTAATTGGACCCTTTCCTCTTCTCCTTCACCATTGGCATCATGTTATTTCTCACAGGGGCCCACACTCTCTGTTTTTAATTTCTTAATCATCTTATAACTTGAAAAACAATTGGGATTATTTTTGCTCTCCCTGGAAAATTTCCTTCAGTTTCTATATTTTTGTCAGCCCTTTATCGCTTTTTACCAGGATTTATTTTTCTGTCTATAATCCTGTAACGTTTTATCACTACTTTCACGGTTTAGACCTTAACGGCCTTATGATAATAAATATTTCTTTATTTATATAGCGCACACAGATTACCCGCGCACACAGCCTGTCAAATTGTCTCATCTTTCCGCGTTTATTGCTTCCTTACTAGACCGTTAGCCACATTGGCTTTTTTCTTTTCCTCTTTTGCTTTTTTTTTCCCGTTGGGATTGTTTCTCACATGCCTTTTTAAGAATATTTGTAAAAAAGTCCATTTTTGCGGGGGGCTTTTGTCTTTGAGTTTTATTTCCATACAGGCTTCCCTTAGTAGCTGAAATTTTGCCCGCCTGAATTGTTTTCTTGCACTCCACTAACACCTTAGTAAAGCGTAATCACAATCACTGATATTATGGCACTATTACCTAGTTCCCCCCAATTCATAATTTTGATACCCGGTCAGGTCTGTTGGCTAGTATAAGGTCCATCCGTCCCCGAAACCGCCTTTGTACTTTGTACGGGGTTTAAATACAATAACCCTTTACACCAGGGGACGAGATACCCAAGAATTTAAACGCACACTAGTACATTGCTAAATAGGTACCCTCAGCACTCTACTCACAGTTGTGGTGTGGACACGAGTTCTTTGATTACAGGGCCCATCCTCTCCTACATTCTTGCTATAGCCTTTAACAGTGTCATTCAAGAGTCCTAGGCACCTGTATTTTTTAATACGTGTACGTTGAGTGGAGTGAGTGGTGTTTACTATTTACACATACCACTTTTTATTTCAATTACCATTAAAAGTGACGTTTTATCATTGTTTCTGTCCGATATGGGAGTATTTTTTTGCGCTTACCTAGGTAGTGTTAGTAGTCAATAATCTGTCTGTATGAAGGGCTCATCTGGGCATAGCCTGTTTTGGGTTTTTACTCTGTGGGGTGCCATGTTGGTATCACTAGGGTGTAGCAGGGAGAGGCGGGGCTCTGATGGTAGCAGTGCCTAGAGGTTTGATGGCCAGGATGCTCAGCTCGTGCACAGCAACTTCGTCTCCTGTTCTCCGATGCCCTTTAAAGCTCTGTGGAGTGTCAGTGTCAGTTGGTGAGATGAGCACTCTGCAAGATGGCAGCCCCGACGATACAGCATTGCTGATTCAAGTCCAAGGTTGTATAGAGTAAAAAGAAGGAAAAAACATTTTTAACCCCTTAACGACTTGGCCTTTTTTTCGTTTTTTCACTTCCATTTTTCACTCACCAACTTCAAAAATCTATAACTTTTTTATTTTTCCACATAAAGAGTGTGTAATGCTTATTTTCTGCGTAACAAATTGCACTTCATAGTGACAGTATTTAATATTCCATGTCGTGTACTGAGCAGCCGGAAAAAAATTCCAAATGCAGTGAAAATGGTGAAAAACACATTGCAACATTTTGTGGGCTTGGATTTTACAGCTTTCACTCTGCGTCCCAAAATGACATGTCTACTTTATTCTGGGCGGTACATCAGTGGATACCAAATTTGTATAGGTTTATAATTGTTTCATACATTAAAAAAATTAAAACCTCCTGTACAAAATATATATTTTTTTTTTTTGCCATCTCTGGCGCCAATAACTTTTTCAACTTTGGTATATGGAGCTGTGGGGTAGTGTCATTTTTTGAGAATTTTGATGGCATTTTCATTGCTATAATTTTTGGGACTGTGCAACATTTTGATCACTTTTTATTAATTTTTTTATATTTTTCAAAATGGCAAAAAAATGCCATTTTCGACTTTGGACGCTATTTTCGTTACGGGGTTAAATCCAGTGAAAAACCTTTATTATATTTTGATAGATCGGACATTTTCGGATGTGTTTATGATTTTTACTGTTCATTTATATTTATATCGGTTCTAGGGAAAGGGGGGTGATTTGAATTTTTAGGTTTTTTTTTATAATTTTTTTTTTAACTTTTTTTTATTTTACTTTTACTATTTTTCAGACTCCCTAGGGTACTCTAACCCTAGGTAGTCTGATTCATCCTATATATACTGCCATGCTACTGTATGGCAGTATTGGGATTTTACTCCCTATTCATTGCAATGTGCAATTAGCATATTGGAATGCATGGTTAACAGAAGTAGCCTCGGGTATTCGGAACACCCGAGTCTACCATGGCGACGATCGCCGCTCCCCGTGACGTCATCGGGGAGCGACGATCCACAACAAGATGGCGGCGCCCATTTCGTATTTGTGGTGTCCCATTGAATACAAATAACATTTTTATAGTATTTATGGTATTTTTATGGTATAGGGAACAGCCAAATAAAAGGAAAAAACCTTACCAAAAAATTATGATTTTCATTTTCATCATCAAGAAATTAAAAGTTTCATCAATTGGTTATAGATGTCCCAAAATGATCTGAAAATTGCATTTCATGTGACAAAATATAAGACACCACGGGGCATATTTATTAGGACCTGTGGGGTGTGAAGGGCGTGAGGGGGGTTTGGCCAGTCAGGAGTGGGCAGGTGCCGGGCGTTACTGTCCCCACACCTGCGCACTGTCCCTGTCCCCGCACCTGTGGAAGCCTCTTGATGTATCCCACTACGAATAAGCAGTGGCGAACATATCATACGCCTTCGCATGAGCGCTGTCGTATGAGAAATATCCCCCATTTGTCTGAATTAATGTTTTGAATGTTTCATTTTCCACCCAAAGTGAATGTATTGTCCAAAAACATTACAATTTCTAGACTGAACCTCCATTTTTTTTACCCCTATAAAACATCTAAAAGGTTAAAACTTCTTAGAAGTGTTTTTAGGTACGTTGAGAGGTATAATTTCCATAATGGGAAATTTATGGGTTTTTTTGTCCTATTATTTAGGCTTCTCACAGTCAATTGTAAGTTTTTGGAGATGTTTTAAAAGTTTTAAAAATCCCATCCAAATGTTAAGCCTCATAACATTCTTGAAAAATAAGTGTAAGCTTAAAAACTACACCAACATTAAGCAGTCATTTTAGAATTATGAGTCAATTTGGGTGCTATGACTATCTGCTGGAAAAGTAGAGAATTTAGAATGGAGAATCTTTAGAATTTTTTAATAATTTAACAAAAGGTATTATTAAAAATTTTAACCTAATTCGAAGTACAATGTGTTACGAGAAAGCAATCTCAATATTCCCTGGATATGTTAAAGCAATCGAAAGCTATGAACAATTATAGTGACACAGGGCAGATTCAAAAAATGGGGCTGTGTCCTTGAGGCCTAAATAGTCCTTAGCGGGTTAACAAGTGGTATAAGAAACATAGCAATCTACAGAGAACATAATAATTTAGATTCCAGACAAAGAGAATATATATAGACAACTGCATGTGGAGTACAAGCAGTACAATACACTGCACTATAAAAACTCGGATTGGGATGGACGTAAATTTTAGGGATTAATTCTGGGGACCTTTTCTTAGTTAATACTTAACCTTGGATATATGGTGTAGTCTTGAACAGTTTTTCCATACATTCCTCTGCATGGCCCAGCCACTTCTGTTTGAAGCACAGGTTTTATGAAACATGGACCTTTCATTGGCACACTTTATAAGCTATTTTTTTGCAGCAAGGAGATATATTTTTAGTGACAACATTTTTGGGCATCTGTACCTTTTACATTTCACTTTATTAATTCTTTTTCATAGGAGATCCCCAAAAATTCCATTTTGTCTATTATTTTTTTCATGTTTTTTGTGCCGTTTACTGTATAGCATAAGGGTCAGCAAAATTGTAATAACTTGCATCTAGTCCACTCGTTGCCTGGAGAGGGCATGGTCAGATCCCCCATGTTACCTGAAGTTAGTAGTGCCTTTAAGGCTTGTTCATCCCTTTAACCCCTTAACAACCTGGTCCTTTTTTGTTTTTTCATTTTCATTTTTCACTCCCCACCTTCAAAAATCTATAACTTTTTTTTAATTTTTACACATAAAGAGCTCTGTGACAGCTTGTTTTCTGCGAAACAAATTGCACTTCATAGTGGTTGGGCTTAGATTTTACGGCTTTCACTGTGCACCTCAAATTACATGTCACATTACATTACACTTTATTTGGGTCAGTATGATCATGGGAATACAAAATTTCTATAGGTTTTATAATGTTTTCATACATTTACAAAAATTAAACCTCCTGTACAATTTTTTTTAATTTTGCCAATTCTGGCACTAATAACTTTTTCATACTTCATTGCACGGAGCTATCAGTAGTGTCATTTTGGGCAACTTTTCATTATGTTTTCAATGCTATCAATGCTAGGAATGTACCACTTTTTGATCAATTTTATGCTCGGGTATATAGCCAGCAGCCCCTCTAACTCGTTATGTGCCCCCCCCCCCCCGCCCCGTTATAAAGCTGGCACCCTCCCCCGTTATACAGTTGATTTTAAAAAATCAAAACTACCCTTTCCGGCAGCCTCCTCGGGTCTTCTGTTCGATCCGTCTGCCGGCACACACAATATAATTACTTTGGCGGCAGCTGACGTGTGACGTCATATGAACCTGCCGCTGACCGACGGATTGCACAGAAGACCCGAGGGTTCCACCGGAAGGGTGAGTTTTGATTATTATTTTTTTTACTTGAGTATAAGCTGAGTTTGGGTTTTTCAACACATTTTTTGTGCTGAAAAACTTGGCTTATACTCAAGTATATTTTTTATTTTTTATATTTCTTTTATATTTTTGCCATTTTCGACTAAAAGCGTTATTATATTTTGATAGATCAGGCATTTTTGGATGTGATGCTGCCTAATGTGTTTATGATTTTTACTGTTTATTTATATTTATATCAGTTCTAGTAAAAGCGAGGTGATTTGAATTTTTTGCATTTTTGAATTAGAGTTATTTGGGTTTTTTTTAACTTTTTTTATTTCTATTTTTACTATTTTTTAGACCACTAGGGTACTTTATTCCTAGGTTGTCTGATCAATCCTTCCATAAACTGCCATACTACAGTATGGCAGTATATGGGGATTTTCCCACTCATCCATTAAAATGTGCAAATCGCACATTTTAATGAATGGGTTAAAACAAGACAGCCTCGAGTCTCACGAGGAGCAACAATCGTCAACAAGATGGCAGCGCCCATGCGCCGGAATCTTTATGAAGCCACCGGGATCTTTGCCGCTGGCAAACGACGGGATAACACCCACGATCGGTGCTAGCACATATCGAGGGTGTTACTGGTAAGTCTTTGCTGCAATATGCCCTTTGGGTATCCCAGGCTGACACCTGTGTTTAAAGCTCTTTTACCATTTGTTTAAAAGCTTTTTGGTAAATGCTGAGAAGCTACACATTATGGTGAAAAATAGAATTTAAAGAGTAACTGTAAAGGTTTTTTTTCCACAAATCAATTGCTATTGGGTTGTAAAACAACTTTGCCTATTATCTTTGCTACCTATATGCAGTAGTTTCTTTGCTATACCGCTCAAATTACCTCAGTGCTGCAATGGCTGCTTCCTCTCCCTCTGCTGATAAGCCCTGTGAATCTATACTTTGTTTATAGTTTGTTTCTCAGTCAGTTTAACTGGAGGGGATGCTGCTCCCTGCTCACAGAGTTCTCTCTGTGTATGTAGCAGAGCTGGATGTGTCAAAGACAGTGAATACAGATGTCTCCAGCACAGAATAGTGAGGTACAAGACCTACCCTGTTCCCTATCAATCCTTTCATCCCAGTCTGTGCTTATACAGAACTTTCTCTGTCTCTCTCCTCTCCTCATGCTGCAGCCCTTCCCCAACTTTGTCATCAGCAGTATCAGCTATGTGCAGATAAGCTATTTACCCTTATTGCTAACACAGCACAGGCTATAGACTGCATGTACCAATAATTTCTACCACTTATTACATGTTCCGTGCTCCTCCATATGATGGAAGCTGCCAGGCTAGTCACCATATACATCCTGTATGTGCATTGTTCAGGAAAACTAAATTGATTTAATACTAAATTACTGTGAGAGAGAACACAAGGCATCATGGTATCTGTGGGCAAGCTAACTGGCCTCAGTTTGAGGGCATAGACTAACAGACATTAATCTCCGCCCACTTCATCTCTGGTGAGAAAGATTTTTGTCAATCACTTTCAGAACAGAAAATACAAATGTTTTTAATGGAGAATCACATATAATTTGGTAAAATCACTATAACTTTACAGTTACACTTTAAGATACACTGACTTCTTTTCTGTGTGAAAAGCTGAAATATTAGTGTTACAGCTTAAAAATATGTTAAAGTCTATCATCAAAATCAATTATGATTCTAACTCATAGTTCCAGGCACCTTGACTGTGGTAATCTTCGTATATTTCTTATCCATGTACTCCCAGGCTGACACTGAGGTGAAATAGTTTTTTTAATGTTTAATGTATCCATGCACCCATGCCCCCCTCCGCAGCGCCAGTCCCGCTCCCACGGACTTACCTCTCCATATTACTGCTCCCGTCCGGACTAGGCCCAGTGTGCGTCCCCGCTCATAGGGCGCGTATGTGACATTAATCTGAGATTCAAAGGGCCAGCGTACAGGTGATTGGTGCTGGCCACTTCTAGGTCTGCATTTAATCCGGCGGCTCTCATAATTCCGCAACGGATACTTGTGAATATGTGGATACTTTAATTATTCCTAAGTGGATGAAATGAGTCAGGCACTCTCTCTTTTAAAGTATTTAATAAACCTGGATCCAAAAACCAAACTTTAACATGGCCCTTTAACATGACCTCCCAGAGAGAACTTTACTGCATCCTGTCAAATGCTTTAACTGTGTCTAAAGACAGGATGGAGTGGAGGTGCCCTTCACCCAATTCAATGGCCAAGTAAAGCCACTGAGTACAATCGCCAAGCTTTCCTTCCAGGGTTGTAGCTGTTTTGATCCTGTTGCATGATATCCTTATTGACCTTTTGCAATTTAAGCAACAGAAGTTTCACCAAAATCTTGATGTTCATGTTTAATAATTAAATGGGGCAGTTAGCCACACATCCATTGGGCTTTTAACTTCTTTTAAATTCAAAATAATTATATTTTGGTCACAGAGATACGATATTTGTAAAGGTTTTATAATGTTTTCCTACATTTGCAAAAATTTAAACCTTCTACATAAAAAATGTCTTCATTTTTCCATTTTCTGGTGCTAATAACTTTTCCATACATAGGTTTATGGAACTGTGGATGCTGTAATTTTTTTTTTGATGATGTTTTGAATGCTACCATTTTGAGGACTGTGCAATCTTTTAGTGAACTTTCTAGTGAATTTCTTCTATTTTGCAAAATGGCAAAAAAGTGGTATTTTTGACCTGGGGCGCTATTTTACATTAAAGGGTTAAACGCCAGGAAAATCGTTATTATATTTTGATAGATCGAACATTTTGTGATGCGGCGATACATAACATGTTTATGATTTTTACTGTTTATTTATATTTATATCAGTTCTAGGGAAAGCAAGGTGATTTGATGTCGCACATCATCTTTTACAATGTGCAAATCGGACATTGCAATAAATAGCCTAAAACATGACAGCCTCGGGTCTTTGAGTGACCCGAGGCTGTCATGGCAATGGATAGCTGCTCCCCGAGGACGTCACGGGGAACGTCGATCCGATCAGATTTTTAACCCCCTTACTTAAACATTTAGCTCCTATCACTCAGTGATTGTCAGTGTGGGGGGGGGGGGGACTGAGCAGATACTTTATGGACCCTATAGTGCTATGAGATGCTGTGTGCTGACAATGTGTTTAGATTAGGTCCAGGGTTTATCTACACTTTTATTTAGCTTGTGAACATTCTACTAGAATCTGGCATACAGAAAAAGAGAGATAGGGTAGATCAGATATGAAATCCATGAGATGGATATGACACAATTTCACACTTCAGCTTTACTTCATCTCAGGTAAAGCACACTGTCAACTCTGCTACATCTCAGATATAACACACACAGAGTGCCCCCTCCCCTGGATAAAGGCCTTATCTTTTCTATAGCTTACGCACTGCTTGCAAGTGTTTGTATGTGACCTTGTCTTGTAATGGGAGGGGCTGGATGCAGAGAACATTGCAGTGTGCAGACTAGAGAAGTTGTTCATGAGACAATTCTGCCCCGTCTGACCATAGTCAGAAGATTTATGGGTGGATCCTGCGGTAACCTAAATTGTATACATCAGGACTGAGAGAGACAGGTTAGAATTATATCTGTGAAATTCTGTGAAATGTGTAATGCTGCTGTTTCTTAATAACATTGTATTAGAGCATGTCTTTTTTTATTATCCTGAATATATTTAAGGATCTTGTCTTTGTGGGAATACCCCTTTAAACACCTCCAGCAGCCTGGGTAGTAATACCCTACTATAGCATTTGTAGAAACTAAATGGGAGTCCATCTGGGTCTGTAGTAGACTTCCTGACTGAAGAGTAATAACAGCATCCAGAATCTTTCTGCTATTCTGTGAGAGAATAGGAAAATTAATGTTCTTCATATACTTGGATACTATATCATAAATAGTGGCATCAGAACTGGATTTGTAAAAAAAAAGTATAAAAATGACTCAATCTGCATTGTTTATTTGGTTAATCTATCATTCTCCTGCTCAATAGCTTGTAGAGGCATTCCCTGGGAGTCCACATACAAGATAGGGTCCATAGGTTTGTTCTTAAGTTGAATTTGTATGTCGAAACTGTATATTTTATAATTGTAGTTTTAGACAAAAAATGTTTTTGCCCCAGTGGCAATTGGAGTTTAAATTTTTTTTTGCTGTAATGGCACCAAGGATAGATCTTCATTACAAACACCTTACAGCTGATTACTGCAGTCTAGAACTATAGTAAAGCATACGGAGAGCTTTACCAGAGGTGATAGTGGGCAGAGGGGTCTGTCTTTAACTAGGGGTCATCTGTAAGTCGGGTGTCCTTAGGTAGGGGACCCCCCTGTATTCATGAATGCTATCAAAAGGTCCTGGAAGGCAGATTGGTCATTGACAGTTAGAATCACACAACCATTCTTGGATCTTTATCTAGCACACCCAGAGTATATTACAACAAACTTACTCATGTGCAACTGACGCTACTGACAGCTTGTCTTACTTATTCAACATTTATGCAATGCCTGTTTTTGTAGCAATTTCTTATATTAATAAAATAAATAAAATAAAGAACATGAAACTAAAAATGCATATTATTTTAACTTTATTATTTTATATTTACATACTGTAATCAAGTTGGAAAATACAATCATTAGTTTACCCAAGATAATATAATAATTTTACTTTAAAAAAGATTTTTCCCCAAAAGACATCATTTTAATATATAATTTAGCTTTTGAATAAATGAATAAAATGACATTTTTATAATTTGTGCTAATCTAACAGCAAATTTACATTGATTAAGCAAAGCTTCTCAGTTTTACCATACTGAAGGATAATGAATCCAAGTTTGCAGCAAGTTTTCTTGGTACAAAAGTATCGACAAAACTAAATGTGTTACGGTATATGTGTTATATTTGAATACAAAAATGTAATCTAAAATTTATAAACTATACATAATTTGTAATAAGGTGCTGCAGATAAGGGATTATTTATCATACATTTCACTCTAGGTCCTGCGTAAAATGGAGGATTAAGGAGGTAAGTTTTAGCATAGGGATATTTTTTGATGAAACTTGCAACTTCTGCCTTCTGTCATTTTAGTGTAGTGTGGGGCTTCTGCAGCCCATAAATGAGCTATTAAATGAGCAGCCAAAGTCTGTCATAGTATCATAGTATATAAGGCTGGAAAAAGACGCAAGTCCCTCAAGTCCAACCCTTAAGAATGAATAAATATTTTAGCCCCATAACCCATCATATTTTTTCTCTCCAGAAAGGCATCCAGGCCTCTCTTGAACACGTACATAGAGTCCACCATAACAACCTCCTGCGGCAGAGAGTTCCATATTCTTACTGCTCTTACAGTAAAGAACCTTTGTCTATGTAGATGGTAGAATCGCCTCACCTCTAGGCTTAGAGGATGCCCCCTTGTCCAGGTCACAGGCCTAGGTATAAAAAGATCTTTGGTGAGATCCTTGTACTGTCCGTTCAGGTATTTGTACACTGTAATGAGGTCTCCCCTCAGTCTTCCTTTATCTAAACTGAATAACCCCACATTTTGTCATCGGTAATTGTATTTTAGTCCCCCCATTCTCCTAATAATCCTGGTTGCTCTCCTCTGCACCCGTTCCAGTTCTACTATGTCCTTTTTATACACCGGTGCCCAAAACTGTACACAATATTCCATGTGTGGTCTGACCAGGGATTTATATAAGGGCAAAACTATGTCTTTATCATGAGAATCAATTCCTCTCTTGATACATCCCATAATTTTATTTGCTTTAGCAGCAGCCACCTGGCTCTGGTCACTGAAATTAAGTTTACCATCCACCATTACCCCCAAGTATTTTTTAGCTTCAATTTTAGTAATTGACTGTTTAGAACATAATTCTACTTTTTGTTTCCATGGCCAAAGTGCATAACTTTACATTTAGCTACATTAAACTTAATCAATCGTTTCTCTGACTATTCCTCAAGCTTCCACAAATCCCTCTATAATGCTAAACTATTAACCTCAGTATTAATTACATTACACAGCTAGTATCATCTGCAAATATTGAAACTTGACTGTGTAAACCCTCTACAAGGTCATTAATAAAAATATTAAAAAGAAGTGGCCCCAATACTGACCTATGTGCCACTCCACTGCTAACATCAACCCGTTTTGAGAATGTGCCATTAATGACGACCCTCTGTTTTCTATCACTAAGCCAAATACTTACCCAAAATACACAGATTTTCCCCTAGTCCCAGCATTCTTATTTTAAGTACCAACCTTTTATGCAGCACTTTATCAAATGCCTTTGAAAAGTCCAGATATACAATATACAGATATACAAACCGTCCCCCAGATCAAGTCTGTAAGTTACTTCCTCATAGAAGCCAATCAGATTAGTCTGACAGGACTAATGGTTGTAAGGCAGCCAGGTACCTCTTCCTGTGTTAAACTGTTGACATTGCAAAGAGAATTTACTTCATTCCTCATTGTGTCATCCACCAGGGGATTTTCCTGGGTAAAGACCGTCAAGAATACGACATTCAGTAGATAGGCCCTTTCCTCATCTCCTTCCACCATGAATGGCCAAAGTGCATAACTTTACATTTAGCTACATTAAACTTAATCAGTGGTTTCTCTGACTATTCCTCAAGCTTCCACATATCCCTCTATAATGCTAAACTATCAACCTCAGTATTAATTACATTACACAGCTAGTATCATCTGCAAATATTGAAACTTGACTGAATAAACCCTCTACAAGGTCATTAATAAAAATATAAAAAAGAAGTGGCCCCAATACTGACCTCTGTGGAACTCCACTGCTAACAGCAACCCGTTTTGAGAATTACTTACCCAAATACACAGATTTTCCCCTAGTCCCGGCATTCTTATTTTAAGTACCAACCTTTTATGCGGCACTTTATCAAATGCCTTTGAAAAGTCCAGATATACAATATACAGATATACACCGTCCCCCAGAACAAGTCCGTAACTTACTTCCTCATAGAAGCCAATCAGATTAGTCTGACAGGACTAATGGTTGTAAGGCAGCCAGGTACCTCTTCCTGTGTTAAACTGTTGACATTGCAAAGAGAATTTACATCATTCCTCATTGTGTCATCCACCAGGGGATTTTCCTGGGTAAAGACAGTCAAGAAGGCGACATTCAGTAGATTGGCCCTTTCCTCTTCTCCTTCCACCATGGGCATCATGTTATTTCTCACAGGGCCCACACTCTCTGTTTTTAGTTTCTTATCATTTATATACTTGAAAAATAATTTGGGATTATTTTTGCTCTCCCTGGCAATATTTCTTTCAGTTTCTATTTTTGCAGCCTTTATCGGCTTTTTACAGGATTTATTTTTCTGTCTATAATCCTGTAACGTTTTATCACTACTTTCACGTTTTAGCACCTTAAACGCCTTATGATAATAATAATAATTCTTTATTTATATAGCGCACACAGATTACGCAGCGCTGCACAAAGCATGTCAAATTGGTCCTCATCTTTCTCGTTTATTGCTTTCCTTACTAGACCAGTTAGCCACATTGGCTTTTTCTTGTTCCTCTTTTGCTTTTTCCCGTATGGTATGTGTTTCTCACAGGCCTTTTTTAGAATATTTGTAAAAAAAGTCCCATTTTTGCGGGGGGCTTTTGTCTTTGAGTTTTTTTCCTATAAGGTCTTCCCTTAGTAGCTGAAAATTTGCCCTCCTGAAGTGTTTCTTGCCACTCCACTAACACCCTTAGTAAAGCGTAATAAAAATCACTGATATTATGATCACTATTACCTAGGTTCCCCCAATCTATAATTTTGATACCCGCACTATTAAAATGTGTCAAGCTATACACGTTCGACAGGACTCCCAGGGTTTCTGCATATGGCCAATCTGGCGCATCTAGAAAAAAAACCTAAATGACGCACACGGCGAAAATAGAGTGGAAATCAAAAGCACGCCTTGGCAGACTGTTTAACGCGATTGGATGTGGTCAAAGTAGCAGGTATGTGAGCTGACAACAGATATGGGGTTTCTCCCACAGTCTTCGACTTAAACAACTCTCCCACTTAGGGCATCTGTAAATGTCAACATCATGGGAAGCATTGGGTGAAAGGTGAAATAAATTACACCATTTTTTATGATGTTCCCTAAATAAGTTGGAAAAGACACACCAGGGGTGTAAAAAATATAATGTCAAGTCCAAGCTGATTTAAACAAACAAACCCTATGTTAGCTGTGGTCGTGTAAAAATTGCTAATTTTGTCAGTTTGCTAATTAATTAAAGAACAAGAAAACTTTGAGAAAAATTGATTGAACAAATGTGAGAGTACCTAGGCCAGTTAACCCACTATAATAAAAAAGCAGGTGAATAATGGTAGTTGGTCACCTTGAAGTTATATCACAAAGGTCCAGGAATGGGTATGAATAGGAAGGATTTTTGCTTGACAAAACATGCAACGCCACATAAATGAAGTGAATGAATGGGTATTGTGAAATTTTGTAACACAAAGAAAACTAAATAACATGAAATTAATGCATATATGGAATTAGCAATCTCAGTCAGTTTTTTATCCTATGACTCCTTCTGGCTTTGCCTACTATGGAGGTAGCGGTAGGAATTGAAGTAAGAATCGGGGAACAAATCTAAGAAATTAGAATGGGGAATTGTAACTCATTACGAAGCGTTTTGCAAATCACATGCGAATAAGGCATTGGATGGTATATAATGTTTTGGAATTTGGGAAATTGGGGGGGTGAAGCAGTGAAAGTGGGTGGGATGTAAGATCAAAAACTAATCAGGGATGAGGAGAGTTTTCTACAATAAATAAGTTTAGTTTTTGGTGTCTAATATTAGAGTATGAGCTGGTGATACTCGGTCCGAGTATACTGCTCGGGGAAAGGGGAAGGAGGCGTTCGATTATTGAGGCATACTCGACCGGCTCTTACTCTGAAGATACTAATATCTCGGGGCCGGCTGATCGAAATCGAGCAGTACATGAAATACAAATAAAAAGTTTGAATAAGAATTAGTTTTATTGTAAAAAAAAATATCACTACCATTTTCTCAGATGTTTTCCGTGTAAGAAACACTTGAACTAAAACTATTCTTGCACCTTTGGCGGTGTGTGCTCGTGCTCCCGCTAAGTTCGGAAGAGGTTCGGATAACATCTGGAATGTTATATGAATACTGTATTTTTTTTCATGTGTTCTGTTGTTGTGGCACGTTTTTAATGGTTTAATTCTATCTTCACTTGCGACGTGTGCGCGCGTGTCCTACTTGAGGAGATACCCGCTCACACTGCAATGAAGAAATAGAATTAAACATAACAACAGTGATCACATGGACCATTGAAGTGGCATACACACCTTGAAAGAGAACAAAATAGGAAAAGTTTTCATAAACATCGCGATTGTTCGTAGGGAGGGCACATCTCCTAACTTTACGGAGAACGCGCGAACACTTGCAAAGTGAAGACTAAGTAAAACGCTGCAAACATCTGAAATATTTGTTTTTAATGTTTCTGTTTTATTAAAACAAATGCTCGGGTCCTCCGATTGACTTCATGAGGGCTCGTATTCGAGTACGCAGCACTTGAGCAATCTGGAAAATTTGTTCCTCGAATATACGAGCACCCGATCATTTTATTGCTCGCTTCATCTCTAGTCTGATATAAATTGGTGTGTGGATTTGCTCGCGAAACTTATTATAGCGGGGAACACAGTAACATATCATTTTAAACAATACCACGTTAATAAAATAACAGAAGAAAAGCAAAATGAATCTAATCACAATCAAGCCTATCATTCCCAGCTAAACATATTCGGAGTTGGAGATAGAAGTGTAATATAAACTAATGTTGACAGTCTATCTCATCACCCATGTTTCCAGGTGGAAGAATTATTACGCACTTCTCTCTAACCAAAAAGGGTGAAGAGACAAAGTGACAGTAACAGTTAGGAGTAAGATAAAAAGTCAGGCAGGATTGCTTTAAATGTCAACCTGTGGCCCGCTACTACTGATCCGGTCAAATGGGGCACCTGTATTATGCGATAATCTAATCTACCAGATCTGTATAGGAACTTAAATTCTCTGAACCAATCACTTAGCAATTGAGGACTCCGGTATATTTTCCAAGTCTAGTGAATAAGGGTTAACTGCTTTCAGCATGATATCCCATTCAGGAGCCTTCGCTTTAGTAACTGACATGAGGTGAGAAAGAATATATGAGGCATGCAGCGACATTTTCTAGTTATGGCGGAATTCCTATCCAACGTCCGCTTCCTCGATGGTGGTGAGACCAATAGTGGCTGCAACGGTGCTAACCAAGTATTTCTACGTGGATTATTCCGGCTTATGTACTGGGATGAGAGACATAGTGGGCTCCCTCAGCAGAGATGTGTCTATGAACAGAGCTCAAAGCAAGGAGATAGGGGACAATCCTTGTCTGGAGACCATTACCGATTGCCAAATTGTGAAAAAATCACGAGAGGAGAGGACTGTGTTATTTCAATTCGGGAGTGCGCATGAAGAGGGCTGATTGAGCTAACATTTGAGGGGGCCTTTGGGGTTCCATTGGTCAGGTCTACCAAGAAGCCCAGGTCCACGCGGATCAACCACCATTAACATGTCATCTAGAATAGAATCGTGCATAAGAAATGGGATGTCAGAACCTTTATAAAAATGTCCTAATGTGTGTCTCCCTAGGTATGAAGCCCTTGATCAGGACAAGCAACCCTAGCGTTAGCAAAGCGAGATTAGACGGCTAGTGCTAGTCGACAAAGCGCTAAACAGATTGTGTCGTTGCTTTGAGGAGATTTCATCGGGAGAATTAATCAGGGAGATGGGCCTATAGACGTGGGGGCAGAGTTTGCGATCCTTCCCGTGCTTTGGATGGACCAGTAAGATGGCCTACGGAAAGGATGGCGAAAAGGGAGGGTATTTGCTTGAGGGACACATTTAAAAACAAATCTAGAAGGGAGGGTGGTCAGTTCTTTCAGTTGTAAGGAATTTTTAGAAAGTGTAGTCATATATCCATCCAGACCAATGGTATGCTGGACTGTCTTAATAGATGGTGATGTAGATGGGAGGTGCCCGTTTCTAGACTTCTAGGAGCTCGTGAGCCAGAAGTCGTAACCCACGTTATTGCACCTTCCATAAATGAGACACACGCATAAATGCAGAGCTTCTTGTTCTTCTAGACTCTACAAGAATAATCTCTGATGACCAATGTTACGACGGTCGTCAGTGGGTGGAGATTGCAAAGATTGTCATGTGTATTGTGACTTCACGGTGTGTAGTGAAGAGGACGAGGACTAATATTTAAAACTACCTCGTTTCTGTTAGTCTAGACCATACTTATCAGATACCTCTCTGGTTCAATTTTTTGGCATTCCCCACTTTGTTCACGTCTCGCATAGAGTCGCAATTTTCCCTAAGTTCAGTACACCCGGCATCAACATGAAGAGCCACAAGGTAGTCATGGAGCAAGTTAATCATGCCGATCCTCCATTTAAAATGCTTATGCGGGCTGGTCATAAGGGTGAGCGGGGCAAAACCCGGGCCGATGGTCTTGATATATAGGACCCTAATATTAGTATCTACGCGGAGAAACCATCACTACTACCGGGTACCGAGCCACTGACTAAGAGGTGTGTTTGAGCTTCAATTGTGTATTCGCCACCATACTGTAACAGTTTATGAACAGGAGAGTCCAATGATAAATGTTTCTCTGAGAGGCAGGCTGCGTTGTTATTACTCCCCACATATGTCGCTTGGCAGTGCCCCATGGTCTGTATGAAGTTCTATTAGGCCCTGACCCCTGATAAGCGCGGTTCTCCGGTGAAACAGCGGGGGGCTAATTCTTTGTCTTTTACTAGCGGCGGATAGCTAGCTCATACCATAACTTATGGACTTTAATTAGTGTCCTAGTTAGTAGGAGCTGAACGTTCACGAAAGGTCCACGTCGTCCATCGGTGTTTCTGGACAATCCCAAGGACAAGCCACTAAGAGTGCCGTGTTAAGCATTTGTTTATTCGAGTGAGCATAGAGTTCTCCATCTGATACTAGCTGGTTAACGTAATCGCGAAGGGTCACAATTTGATCCCCACTACTACTAGGACCCGCTTGCAACTGGGTGTTAAATACAATGAGACCCTTGCATCAGGACGGCATTTGAGGGACAATAGTTTTGTGTTTCGGTATGTGCAGTTCCCTTTGAATCCCCCGCACTGAGCGGAGCCCTCTGTAACTGGGTTTTAAATTACGATAACCCTTTAACACCAGGGACGCCGATACCATTAATGACACTGTCGCTAAGAAGGTACCCTCCGCACTCTAACCTCACAGTTGGGTGAGCGCACGATTTCTGATTCTGATACAGGAGCCCAGCATCCCTACCTACATCTTGCTATAACCTTTAACGATGTCATTCAAGAGTCCTAGGCACCTGTATTTTTAATCGAATAGCGTTTCTTGGAGTGGAGTAGCTATTTACACACTACCACTTTTTATTTCAATTACCATTAAAAGGACTTTTATCATTCGTTTCTGCCGATATGGGAATTTTTGATTGCGCTACACCTAGTGTAGTGTTAGTAGTCAATCTGTCTGTATAGAGGACATCTGGGCAATGCCTGTTTTGGGCTTTTAACCCTTCCTGTGGGGTGCCATGTTGGTATCCTAGCGTGTAGCAGGAGAGCGGGGACTAGCTGAGGTCGCAGTAGCCTAGGTCTGATGGCCAGGATGTCAGCTCCGTGCACAGCAACTTCCGTGTCTCCGTGTTCTCCGACCCTTTAAAGCAATCTGTGGAGGTGTCATTTGGTGAGATGAGCACTCGTCAAGAGTGCAGCAGACCGACGAAATCAACATTGCTGTATCAAGTCCAAGTTATGTTATAGAAGAAGAAGAAAAACATTTTTAACCCCTTAACGCCTTGGCCTTTTTTTCGTTTTTTTCACTTCCATTTTTCACTCCCCACTTCAAACAATCTATAACTTTTTTTATTTTTCCACATAATATGTGTAAATGGCTTATTTTCTGCGTAAACAAATTGCACTTCATAGTGACAGTATTAATATTCCATGTCGTCTAGTGACTGAGGGCCGGAAAAAATTCCAAATGCAGTGAAATGGTGAAAAACCGACATTTGCAACATTCTTGTGGGCTTGATTTTACAGCTTTCATCTGCGTCCCAAATGACATGTCTACTTTATTCTTTGGGTCGGTACAAACAGTGGATACCAACTTTGTATAGGTTTATATAATTTGTTCATCCATTAAAAAATTCAAACCTCGCTGTACAAAATATATAATTTTTTTATTTTGCCATCTTCTGGCGCCAATAACTTTTTCATACTTTGGTATATGAGCTTGGGGTAGTGTCATTTTTGAGAATTTTGATGGCATATTTTCATTGCTATAATTTTTGGGACTGTGCACCATTGTATCACTTTTTTATTATTTTTTTATATTTTCAAAATGGCAAAAAATGCCATTTTCGACTTGGATGACCTATTTGTCGTTACGGGGTTAATCCGTGAAACCTTTAATTATATATTATTTGATAGATCTGAGACTATTTTCGGATGTGTTTAATGATTTTACTGTTTATTATTTATATTTATAGATATCGTCATAGGGAAAGGGGGGTATTGAATTTTTAGGGTTTCTTTTTTATATTTTTTTGTGTAACTTTTTTATTTTTACTTTCTATTTTTTCAGAACTCCCTAGTGGTACTCTAGCGCTAGTTAGTCTGATTCATCCTATCTACTACGCCATGCACTGTATGGCAGTATAATTTGTATTTACTCTCCCATTCTTCAAGGTGCATTACATTGTTGCATTGTTACCAATACCTCGGTATTCGGAAAACGCCGAGTTCTACCATGGCTACTGATCGCCGCTGTTCAAGGAAAGGCGAAGAAGGAGGGGAAAGAAGAGGGGATGGAAAAGAGAAGGCCGCGGCGTGACTCATGCGGAGCGACGATCACAACAAGATGCGGCGCCCATGTTCGTATTGTGTGGTGTTCCCATTTAATACAAATAACATTTTTTATAGTTTTATGGTATTTTATGGTATAAAGGGAACAGCCAAATAAGGAAAAAAACCTACCAAAAAATTAGGATTTCATTTTCATCATCAAGAAATTAAAATTTTCATCAATGGTTATAGATGTCCCAAATGATCTGAAATTGCATGTTGCATGTGACAAAATATAAGACACCACACGGGGCTATTTATTATAGCGCTTGTGGGTGTGAAGGGCGTGAGGGGGGTGTTGGCCAGTCAGGAGGGGCAGTGCCGGGCGTAACGTCCCCACACCTGCGCACTGTCCCTGTCCCCGCACTGTGGAAGCCTCTGATGTATCCCACTACGAATAAGCGATTGGCGAACAATATCATACGCCTGTCGCCATGGCGCTGTCGTATGAGAAATATCCCCCATTTGTGGTCTCATTAATGTTTTGAAATGTTCATTTTCCCCCAAAGTGAATGTATGTGTCACAAAAACATGTACAATTTCTAGACTGAACCTCCATTTTTTTTACCCCTATAAAACATCTAAAAGGTTAAAACTTCTTAAGAGTGTTTTAGGTACGTTGAGAGGTATAATTTCCATAATGGGAAATTTATGGGTTTTTTGTGTCCTATTATTTAGTCTTCTCACAGTCAATTGTAGTTTTGTGAGATTTTAAAAGTTTATAAAAATCCCATCCAATGTTAAGCCCATAACATTCTTGAAAATAATTGTAAGCTGTAAAAAACATACACCAACATTAAGGCAGTCATTTTTAGAATTAATGAGTCAATTTGAGTGCTATTACTATCTGCTGGAAAGGTGAAAATTTAATGGAGATCTTTAAGATTTTAAACAAAGGTTATTATTAAAAATTTTAACCTAATCGAGTAACAAGAATGTGTACGAGAAAGCAATCTCAATATTCCCTGGATATGTTAAGCAATCGAGCTCTGTACAAATTATAGTGACACAGGCAGATTCAAAAAATGGGCGTGTCCCTTGAGGCCTAAATAGTCCTTAGCGGTAACAAGTGGTTATAAAACATAGCAAATCTACACGAGACACTAATAATTTAGATTCCAGACAAGAAATATATATGACAGACTGCATGTGGAAGTACAAGCAGTACATACACTGCCCTATAAAACTCGGATTGGATGGACGTAAATTTATAGGATTAATCTGGTGACTTTTCTGTTCTTAATACTTTAACCTTGGATATGATGTTAGTCTTGAACAGTTTTTCCATAAAGTCCTCCTCTCATGGGCCCAGCCACTCTGTTTGAAGCACAGGTTTTATTGAAACTTGGACTCTTCATTACACCCTTTATAAGCTATTTTTTGCAGCAAGGAGATATATTTTAGTTGACAACATTTTTGGCGCATGGTACTTTTACAATTTCACTTATTAATTTTTCATAGGAGATCCCCAAAATTCCATTTTGTCTATTACTTTTTTCATTTTTTTGTGCCGTTTACTGTATAAGCATAAGGGTCAGCAAAATTGTATAACTTGCATCTAGACCACGTCGTTGCCTGGAGAGAGTGGCTGTTCGATCCCCATGTTACCTGAAGTTAGTAGTGTCCCTTAAGGCTTTTCACCCCTTTAACCCCTTAACAACCTGGTCCTTTTTTTGTTTTTCATTTCTTTTTCACTCCCCCCTTCAAAAATCTGATAAACTTTTTTTTAATTTTTACACATAAAGAGCCCTGTGCCAGCTTGTTTTCTGCGAAACAATTGCACTTCATAGTGGTTGGGCTTAGATTTTACGGCTTCACTGTGCGACCTCAAATTACATGTCACTTACTTACACTTTATTTGGGTCAGTGATGATCATGGGAATACAAAATTTCTATAGGTGTTTATAATTTTTATCATACATTTCAAAAATTAACCTCCTGTACATTTTTTTTAATTTTGCCAATTCTGGCATAAATACTTTTTCATACTTCATTGACGACGGGCTAATCAGTAGTGGTCATTGGATTGCCATTTTCTTATGTTTTCAATGCGATCAATGCTAGGAATGTACCACTTTTTGATCAATTTTATGCTCGGTATATAGCCACAGCGCCCTCTACTACAATCGTTATGTGCCCCCCCCCCCGCCCGCCGTTATAAAGCTGGCAACCCTCCCCCGTATACAGTATTTTAAAAAATCAATACAAAACTAACCCTTTCCGTCAGCCGCCCTCCTCGTTCTTCTGTTCGATCCCTTCTGCCGTCACAACCACAACTAATATTACTTTGGGGCAGGCAGCTGACTTGTGACGTCATATGAACCTGCCGCTGACCGACGGAAGTTGCACAGAAGGACCGCGAGGGTTCCACCGGATGATGAGTTTTGGTTTTATTATTTTTTTACTGAGTATAACTGATTTTGGTTTTTCCACCATTTTTTGTGCTGAAAAACTTGGCTTATACTCAAGTATATTTTTTTTATTTTATATTTTCTTTTATTTTTTGCCATTTTCGACTAAAGCGTTTGATATTTTGATAGATCGCGATTTTGGATGTGATGTCTGGCTAATTGTTTATGATTTTTACTGTTTATTTATATTTATATCAGTTCTGTAAAAGCGGGGATGATTTGAATTTTGCATTTTGAATAGAGTTTTTTGGTTTTTGTTTTAACTTTTTTTTTTCTATTTTTTTACTATTTTTAGACCAACTAGGGTACTGTATCCTAGGTTGCTGATCAATCCTTCCATAAACTGCCATACTAACGTATGGCATATATGGGCTATTTTCCCCTCACTCATCCATGTAAAATGTGCAAATCGCACATTTAATAATGGGTTAAAACGAGACAGCCTCGAGTCTCACGAGGAGCAACAATTGTCAACAAGATGGCAGCGCCCATGCGCCGGAATCTTTATGAGGCCACCGGGATTTTGCCGCTGGCAAACGACGGGATAACACCCCGAACGGTCGCTAGCAACATCTAGGGTGTTACTGGTAAAGTCCTTTGCTGCAATATGCCCTTTGGTTATCCCAGGCTGACACCTGTGTTAAAGCTCTTTTACATTTGTTAAAAGCTTTTTGGTAAATGCTGAGAAGCTACACATTAGGGGGGTGAAAAATAGAATTTAAAGAGTAACTGTAAGGTTTTTTTTTCCACAAATCAATTGCTATTGGGTTGTAAAAACTTTGCCTATTATCTTGCGACCTATATGCAGTAGTTTTCTTGCTAAACCGCTCAAATTACCTCATTGGCTGCATGGCTGCTTCCTCTCCCTCTGCTGATAAGCCCTGTGGATCTATACTTTGTTTATAGTTTGTTTTCTTCAGTCAGTTTACTGGAGGGATTCTGCTCCCCTGCTCACAGAGTTCTCTCTGTGTATGTAGCAGAGCTGGATGTTGTCAAGACCGTGAATACGATTCCCCCGCACAGAATATTGTGAGGTACAAGACCTACCCTGTTCCCTATCATCCTTTCATTCCCAGTCTGTGCTTATACAGAACTTTCTCTCTCTCTCTCCTCTCCCCTATCTGCAGCCCTTCCCCAACTTTGTCATCAGCAGTATCCGCTATGTGCAGATAAGCTATTTACCCTTATTGCTAACACAGCACAGCTATAGACTGCAGTACCAATAATTTATAACCACTTATGCATGTTCGTGCTCCTCCATATGATGGAAGCTGCCAGGCTAGTCACCATATCATCCTGTATGTGCTTATTAGAAAAACTAAATTGATTTAATACTAAATTACTGTGAGAGAGACACAAGGCATCAGGGTATCCTGTGGGCAAGCTAACTGGCCTCAGTTTGAGGCATAGACAACGCCATTAATCTCCGCCCACTTCATCTCGGTAAAAGAATTATTGTCAATCACTTTCAGAACAGAAAATACTAATGTTTTTAATGGGGAATCACATATAATTTGGTAAAATCACCAAACTTTACAGTTACACTTTAATATCCACTGACTTTCTTTCTGTGTGAAAAGCTGAAATATTATGTTACAGCTTAAAATATTAAAGTCGACATCATCAAAATCAATTATGATTCTAACTCATAGATCCAGGCACCCTTGACTGTGGTAATCTTCGTATATTTCTTATCCATGTACTCCCAGCTGACACTGAGTAAATAGTTTTTTTTTTAATGTTTAATGTATCCATGCACCCATGCCCCTCTCCGCAGTGCCAGTCCCGCTCCCGCACGGACTACCTCTCCATATTACTTCTGCTCCCGTCCGGACTGGCCCGTGTGCGTCCTTAGCTCAAGGGCGTATGTGACATTAATCTGAGATTCAAAGGGCCAGCGTCCAGGTGATTGGTTTGGCCACTTCTATGTCTGCATTTAAAACCGGCGGCTCTCATGATTCCACGCCGGATACTTTTGAAATATGTGGATACTTTAATTATTCCTAATTGGATAAATGAGTCAGCACTCTCTCTTTTAAAGTATTTAATAAACCTGATCCAAAAAACCAAACTTTAACATGGCCCTTACCATGACCTCCAGAGAGAACTTTACTGCATCCTGTCAAATGCTTTAACTGTTTCTAAAGCCAGGAGGAGTGGAGGTGCCCTTCACCCAATTCAATGGCCAGGTAAAGCCTGAGCACATTCAGCCAAGCTTTCCTTCCAGGGTTGTAGCTGTTTTGATCCTGTTGCATGATATACCTTATCGACCTTTTCAATTTAAGCAACAGAAGTTTCACCAAAATCTTAATGTTCATGTTTAAATATTAAATGGGGCAGTTAGCCACACATCCATTGGCTTTTAACCTTCTTTTAAAATTCAAAATATTATATTTGGTCACAGAGATACGATATTTGTAAAGGTTTTATATGTTTTTCCTACATTTGTCCAAAAATTTAAACCTTCTACATAAAAAATGTCTTCATTTCCCATTTTCTGGTGCTAATACCTTTTCCCATCATAGGTTTAGTGGAACTGTGGATGCTGTATTATATTTTTTTTTGATGATGTTTTGATGCTACCATTTTGAGGACTGTGCATCTTTTAGTGACTTTCTAGTAGATTTCTTCTATTTTGCAAAATGGCAAAAAAGTTGGTTTTTTGACGCGGGGGCGCTATTTATTACATTAAAGGTTAAACCCAGGAAAATCGTTATTATTTTTTGATAGATCGAAGACATTTGTGATGCGGCGATACATAACATGTTAGATGATTTTTACTGTTTATTTTATATTTATATCTTTCTAGGGAAAGCAGGTGATTTGATGTCCAATCCCTTTTACATGTGCAAAATCGGACATTCGCAATAAATGCCAAAAGCATGACAAGAGAAACCTCGGGTCTTATGAGAGTACGGGCCGAGGGATGCTGTCAGTAGGCAATGTGATAGCTAGCTACCGGGACGGGATCGTGACAGGGACGTCGCTCCTATCACGACAGATTTTAGACTACCCTTACTTAAACTTAGCTATATCCTCAGTGATTGTCAGTGGGGTGGTGGGGGGGGGGGACGAGACGATACTTTATGGACCCTATAAGTGACTGAGATGCTGTGTTGCAACAAGTGTTTAGATTGGTCCAGGGTTTATCTACACTTTATTTAGCTTTGAAGACATTCTACTAGAATCTGCCATACGAGAGAGATATGGTAATCAGAATATGAAATCCATGAGATGGATTTGAACACATTTCACACTTCAGCTTTACTTCCATCTCAGTAAGGCACACTTTCAACCTGCTACATCTCAGATATACAAAACGACGCAGCTGCCCCCTCCCCGGATAAAGCCTTATCTTTTCTATAGTTACGCACTGCTGCAAGTGTGTGAATGTGACCTTGTCTTGTAATGGGGTGGAGGGCTGGATGGCAGAACATTGCATTGTGCAGACTAGATAGAAGTTGTTCAGTAGTACAATTCTGCCCGTCTGACCTAGTCAAAGATTTATGGTGGAATCCGCTCGGTAACCTAAATTGGTATACATCAGGACATGAGAGAGACATTTAGAATATATCTGTGAAATTCTGTGAAATGTGTATGCTGCTGTTTCTTAATAACATTGTATTAGAGCATGTCTTTTTTTATTGTTCCTGAATATATTTAGGATCTTGTCTTTGTGGGAATACCCCTTTAAACACCTCCAGCAGCCTGGGTAGTAATACCCTACTATAGCATTTGTAGAAACTAAATGGGAGTCCATCTGGGTCTGTAATAGACTTCCTGACTGAAGAGTAATAACAGCATCCAGAATCTTCTGCTATTCTGTGAGAGATAGGAAATAATGTTCTTCATTACTTGGATACATATCATAAATAGTGGCATCAACTGGATTTTTAAAAAAAATATAAAAATGACTCAATCTGCATTGTTTTTTTGGTTAATCATCATTCTCCTGCTCAATAGCTTGTAGAGGCATTCCCTGGAGTCCACATACAGATAGGTCCATAGGTTGTTTCTTAAGTTGAATTTTTGTCGAACATGATATTTTAATATATTGTAGTTTTCAGACAAAAAATGTTTTGTCAGTGCAGAATTGGAGTTTAAATTTTTTTTGCTGTAATGGCACCGAAGTGCTTCAATTATCAAACAACTTACAGCTGCAGTCTTTAGAACAAGTAAACATACGGAACTTTACACAATGATGAGTGGGCAAGGGTCTGTCTTTAACTAGGGGTCATCTGTAAGTCGGTGTGTCCTAGGTAGGGGACCCCCTTTATTCATGAATGCTATCAAAAGGTCCTGGAAGGCAATTGGTCATTGACAGTTAGAATCAACAACCATTCTTGGATCTTTATCTAGCCACCCAGAGTATATTACAACAAACTTACTCTGTGCAAACTGACGCTACTGACAGCTTGTCTTACTTATTCAACATTTATGCATGCCTGTTTTTGAGCAATTTCTTATATTAATAAAATAAATAAAATAAAGAACATGAAACTAAAAATGCATATTATTTTAACTTTATTATTTTATTATACTGTAATCAAGTTGGAAAATACAATCATTAGTTTACCCAGATATATAATAATTTTACTTTAAAAAAGATTTTTCCCCAAAGACATCATTTAATATATAATTTAGCTTTGGAATAAATAATAAAATGGCAATTTTTATAATTTGTGCTAATCTCCAGCAAATTTACATTGATAATCAAAGCTTCTCATTGTTACCATACTGAGATAATGAATCCAAGTTTGCAGCAAGTTTTCTTGGTACAACAGTCACTAGACAAACTAAATGGTGTTACGGTATATGTGTTTATATTTGATAACAAAATGTAATCTAAATTTATAAACTATACTAATTGTAATAAGGTGCTGCAGATAAGGGATTATTTATCATACATTTCACTCTAGGTCCTGCGTAAAAATGAGGATTAAGGAGGTAAGTTTAGCAAGGGATATTTTTTTGATGAAACTTGCAACTCTGCCTTCTGTCATTTTACGTGTAGTGTGGGGCTTCTGCACCCATAATGAGCTATTAAATGAGCTCGCCAAAAGTCTGTCATAGTATCATAGTATATAAGGCTGGAAAAAGACGCAAGTCCCTCAAGTCCAACCCTTAGAATGAATAATATTTTAGCCCCATAACCCTCATTATTTTTCTCTCCCAGAAAGGCATCCAGGCCTCTCTTGAACACGTACATGAGTCCACCATAACACCTCCTGCGGCAGAGAGTCCATATTCTTACTGCTCTTATCAGTAAGACCTTTGTCATGTAGATGGTAGAATCGCCTCACCCTCTAGGCTTAGAGGATGCCCCCTTGTCCAGTCACAGGGGCCTAGGTAAAAAAGATCTTTGGTGAGATCCTTTACTGTCCGTTCAGGTATTTGTACACTGTAATGAGGTCCCCCTCAGTCTTCCTTATCTAACTGAATAACCCCACATTTTGTCATCGGTAAATTGTATTTTTAGTCCCCCCATTCTCCTAATAATCCTGGTTGCTCTCCTCTGCACACGTTCCAGTTCTACTATGTCCTTTTTATCACCGGTGCCCAAACTGTACACAATATTCCATGTGTGGTCTGACCAGGGATTTATATAAGGGCAAAACTATGTCTTTATCATGAGAATCAATTCCTCTCTGATACATCCCATAATTTATTTGCTTAGCAGCAGCCACCTGGCTCTGGCCATGAAATTAAGTTTACCATCCACCATTACCCCCAAGTATTTTTTAGCTCCAATTTTAGTATTGAGTGTTTAGAACATAATTCAACTTTTGTTTCCATGGCCAAAGTGCAATAACTTTATTTAGCTACATAAACTTAATCAGTGGTTTCTCTGACTATTCCTCAAGCTTCCACATATCCCTCTATATGTCTAAACATCAACCTTCAGTATTAATTACATTACACCTAGTATCATCTGCAAATATTGAAACTTGACTGAATAAACCCTCTACAAGGTCATTAATAAAATAAAAAAGAAGTGGCCCCAATACTGGACCTTGTGGAACTCCACGCTAACGCAACCCGTTTTGAGAATTACTTACCCAAATACACAGATTTTCCCCTATCCCGGCATTCTTATTTTAAGTACCAACCTTTTATTGCGGCACTTTATCAAATGCCTTTGAAAAGTCCAGATATACAATACCAGATATACACCGTCCCCCAGACACAGTCCGTAACTACTTCCTCAATGAGAGCCAATCAGATTAGTCTGACAGGACTAATGGTTGTAAGCAACCGGTACCTCTTCCTGTGTTAAACTGTTGACATTGCAAAGAGAATTTACATCATTCCTCATTGTGTCATCCACCAGGGGATTTCCTGGGTAAGACAGTCAAGAAGGCACATTCATGATTGTGCCCTTTCCTCTTCTCCTTCCACCATGGGCATCATGTTATTTCTCACAGGGCCCACCACTCTCTGTTTTTTATTTCTTATCATTTATATACTGGAAACAATTTGGATTATTTTGCTCTCCCTGGCAATATTTCTTTTCAGTTTCTATTTTTGCAGCCTTATCGGCTTTTTACAGGATTTATTTTTCTGTCTATAATCCTGTAACTTTTATCACTACTTTCACGTTTAGCACCTTAAACGCCTTATGATTAATAATATTTTATTTTATAGCGCACACATTACGCAGCGCGCACAGCATGTCAAATGGTCCTCATCTTCTCTTTTATTGCTTTCCTTACTAACCAGTAGCCACATTGCTTTTTCTTGTTCCTCTTTGTGCTTTTTCCTTATGGGTATGTGTTTCTCACAGGCCTTTTTTAGAATATTTGTAAAAAAGTCCCATTTTTGCGGGGGCTTTTGTCTTTATTTTTATTCCTATAAGGTCTTCCCTTAGTAGCTGAAAATTTGCCCTCCTGAAGTGTTTTTGCCACTCCACTAACGCCTTAGGTAAAGCGTAATAAAAATCACTGATATTATGATCACTATTACCTAGTTCCCCCAACTATAATTTTTGATGTCAGGTCTGTTGGCTAGGATAAGGTCCAGCAGTGCCCCCTACCATGTTGGCTCCAGGACTAGTGTGACAGTAATGTCTTGTGTGCGTACAACAAAAACTGTTTCCTTTGAAAGAACTACAGGTTCTGCCCCCCATCCAATATCGTCCCCATAATAAGTACTTACATGCGTGAAGCACGCAACCATTGACCTCAAACTGCCTCTATTATATTTGGAGCCTATAAATAAAACCCCTAGTAATATTTATTATCTTTTCCCTCCCCTTATCTCCACCCCATAGAGACATTTTCATTTGCATCACTGATGTCATCTCGCGGATTTGAGGCAAGTTTCACATATAGACAAACCCCTCCCCCTTTTTTTATAGATCATTTCTAAACGACTATAACCATCTATAGTAACAGCTCAGTTTAGCGATTTGTCCAGCCATGTCTCGCTGATAACCCCTATATATATTTGTGCTCAACACTAAGAGTTCTTTTCCATAGTGGTAGTGTTGTGAGGTTTCTGGCATTTGTGTACATGCACGTTAATGGTTTTCTTATCCCTATTCCTTTGTCCCCATTCCCCAATCTTATTCCAACCCTTCCTCCCCATGGACTACGACTCCTCCCAGTTCCTATCTAACACGTCTACAGTTTAAGCACCCCTCAAACGTTCTAGAACATTTTTCCCAAAACAGATGCACCCTTCCCCATTGAGTTGAGCCCATCCTACTGTAGAGCCTGTAGCCGACAGCAAAGACCTAACAGTTCTCCATGAACCCAGAACACTTCCACACAACTTTTGAGCCACTTATTTACCTCCCTAATCTACGGCGCCTGGTACAGGTATATTCAGGAAAAAAAACTACCTTTGAGGTCCTTGGGCAAACTGTTTGGGGTACACTAGATCTGACTAACCCTGCACTCTTCCCTTCTACCTCGCTTTCACATGGTTACCCAACTGAGATACCCACTCACTCTGCTCCGTCCATATTGCCATTCCAAGCCACCACATCTCCTCAGAGAGTCTGTGGCCTAGGAGCATCAAACTTGCTTGTCCATGTGGTCGACTAGTGCGGCAAATTGTCACGGCTGCTAGCCTTTAAAAGTCTGAAACGACTCTGTTCTAGATACCAAGACATCAATCATAACATCTGGCTCCCACAGGACATCGGATCCATCCATTCGCCCCGGTAGCCCGTTCACACGAATTTTTATGATAGTTTCCGGATCCATGCGGCGTAACTATACACCATGTAAGCCTACAACTGACACAACAGAGGAGAGAAGATCATTCACATTGAAAATCCTGGTCACCCACAACAAACCTACCGCCAGTTACCTGCTGAAGCTCCCTCACACTAAAGTCCCTTAATCCCACTCTGACACTAAATCATGCCCACTGCCAAAAAGTCTTGCACACTCGCATTTCTGATTGCTCTTAAATAGGTTATTTGCCCACACTAAGCCGGTGTGGTTTGAATGCAACAATTGCCCTGCACAACCCCAACAAACGGACCCCAGAATATAGATAAAAGTTTTCGTTTCTCCTTGCTGGTTAATTCGATTAGACACACCCGCTTTTAATAGAGTCAAGCACTTTGGCTATCCTGTCTGAAAAAGCCATAAAGGTGAATCTAGCCCCTTCTACACCTTGCGTTTTTCACGCGCAGTTCTGCGCGTGCATTTGACGCGCAGAACTTGCATTGCACTCGTCCCATTGTATTCAATGGCTCTTTCTCCATGTAGCGTGTTTTTCAACCGCGCGTTGCATTGCGTCGTTTGCACGCGCGTAAAAATAGCCAGCTGCTCTCTTTTGGCGAGTCACGCGCAATTTTCACGCCCTTCAAGTCTAGGGAGAGCTCAGAACGCCATTGCACTCGCATCTTGCAGGGCACTGCGAGTGCAATTGCGTTTTAAACGTAAGGTAGGTGTCTAGGTGACCAGAATGAAAGGCATTTCCCTCCTCCGCGAACGCATGAAGTTAAAAAAAAACACGTGAGAACAGTGAGAAGAAGAATAAAAACCAGTGAACACAGTGAAAAAGTGGACCACAGGACATGTAGAGAAAACACAGTGCAAGAAATCAGTGCAGAATAGATACAGATGTTCGGCCACATCAGCTTAACGTGGGTTAGATACGCGCGGACCAACGGCGCCGCAGAAATAGCGTGAAGACATATGAATGTGTGAAGAAACACATTGCAGATGTATTAAACATCGCATTTGTCTTCACACACTATATGTTTCTTCCATGCGATTTTGCCCACCGTCCGCGTCTGATCTCCCGTGCAAGTAAGCCATGTGCCGACATCTGTAAATCTATTCTGCACGTGTTTGCACTGTGTTTTTCTCTTAACTGACCTGTGGTATTTGGGGGGTTGGGGGGGGTTTGTTTTTGGTTTGGGGGGTTTGGGTTTGGTGCACTGTTTCACGGTTACTGTATTCTCTAGTCTCAACTGTTCTTACACATCTGCTAACTGTCGGGTAATATCATAACCGGTGGGAAAACAGTGAGAATAGATCGCAGATGTTTTGCAACTTATCAGAGGACATTATTATTTTTTAATTAATAACCACTGTTAATCCAAACCATGGTCCCTTGAAACATGCTCGTTTATCTCCCATTGACTGTCGCAGAAAAATGCCGCCGAAAAACGCAAAAAAAAAACCGTATAACAACACCGCTTGAAGTAGAAGGAAAAACGCAAAAACGCTAAGTACTCCAGAACTCAACATGGAAACCAAAAAGCAGCCAAAAACGTCAGTTTTCACGCATTTGCCACTGCGTGAACGCACTCAGTGGGAAGACTTGAGCGACTTACCTCTGTTTCGGACGCCAGCTGACGTTCCTAAAGGTCCGGAGTCTGCATCGTACTCTTTAGCACAACGTGAGTTTCTGCTATCGCTGGTTTACTACATGTGTATCTAAAGATTTGCTTTTTTATTTAAAAGGGGAACTGGAAATCAAGGGAATATTAGTATTAATGTTTTACTTTTGCATTATAACAAGCACATGTAAATAAAACTGTGTTTGAAGTTAACAAAAAAACATTTACACCATTTTCTTGAGGGCTCTGTATTTGTTGCTTCACTGTGCACTACCTCGCCATAAACTTTCATACTTTGATGTAAGAACTTACTTAAAGTGGCATTTTTTTGCAACGTGAACGGGTTTTTGTTGTTAGGCATTTTGGATATTTTACACCTTTATGGATCACTTATTTCAAATTGCAAAAATTGCAAAAAAGTGGGGATTCTGATATGTGTTTTTCATTGCAGTTTCCAACTGGGAATAATTTATTTTTATTTTTGATAGTCTGGGCATTTTTTGGTTTATTTGTATATCAGTTCGAGTTCCTATTAATTTTTAAACGTTTTAAATTTTTGCTACAGTTTTTAGTCCCATTAAGGTACTTGCAGAGGTTATCGCTGTGATTGAAGTATGAATATACCAAAATGATAAGTAGAAATAGGGTCCTCCCCGGAAATTCCTACCCTTGTCCTTAAAGCCAGGCTCAGCATAGTGTCATAACAAGCACAAGAAGCAGACCCCATTCATAACAACTGACGATCCTGTGGGGGTTTCCTTCACAACCCATTACAGAGGTCAAAAAAGGCTGGTGTCCTTTATTACAGCTGATGTCAACCCATCAACATAAATATGGGGCATAATTCATATTTCGGCCATGGTACTCCCTCAAAACTCCATCCAGGTATTGCTGCTACTGTAAAAAGGCAACTTAACTTTTACCTCAGCAACAGGAACAATTAAATAATTCCTAATTTGTTGAAACTGATATTATCAAGTTTGGATATATACGTGTGAGGATTCGGGAACCCTTCTTAGGTGGAAGTATCAGTAAAGCAAATTGGCATCCGTTCAGGATCCTAGTGAAGGCAAGAGGGGTGTCCTCAGCCATAGCAATTGAAGTGTCTTCAAGTTTGTGATTTTCCAAATCACAAAAATCATTCAAGTCCCCACAAAAGGCTGGTTGCCCTCAAAATATGAATGCAAGAGAGGAGGATAAAACAGAGAATTTCCATGGGTATCATTTCCACACTGCAGCTAGAATTGCTTACAAGTTCAGAATTGAATAGCTAAGGATTTGTATCAGCATACGTATAAGACATTTAGGAGCATTGGCTGAAATGCCACTATGCAGTGTTCCAAACCTCTCAATAGCAGAAAGAATCAAAAGTAACCTTGTGTGGACATAGAAGTAGTCCATGATGATTTACGATGAAAGTAAGTTTTATTTATTTGGATTTGATAGGAAACATTGGGCTTATTTACCAAGGTTCCACGACCGCACTTTTGTCGTCATATTCCTACTTTTCGGTTTTGCGCGTTGGGACAGGTATTTAAAAGGGATTTTGTCACACGCGATTGGATTTTGGCGCAATCGTCGTGGGCTGTTCAGTCGGCAAAAATGGGGGGGGGAAGACAGACCGTCGGGCGATCGACGGATTAGGACTGACGCAGAGATTTAACTTTAAAATTGTGTCGCAAGACATGACTTACATACACCAGAGAGTAGAAGGTGAACTCCGGCGGATCTGATTGGGGAAGCAACACATGCGGAAATTGGTTCAACGATCTAAGGAATCAAGGCAGATTCATTATCGTCGGACATTCCGGATCGGGATACACGCCAGGGAGTGTGGTAAGAAATGTGCCCCAATATGTTCATCGACAAACTGGGGAACAAACCCAAAGTGTTTAAAGAAGTCAGTGAAAGTAGTGAGGAAAGTGTGGTCATGGGTAATATTTTCTGCACTAGGAGTTAAACCTCTCATGGCAACTACATGGCGAGTGAATACAGTGTCTATGAGAACCTATTTCAACAACACATGGTTAATTTCCTAACATCACTTTAATGAGACAGCAATTTGCATTGCAGGACAATGCCCCTGTCATCGCAAAGTAGTTCCTTGAAACAGACACATTGAAGCAATGAAATATAAGAGCCCTGGTCCCAATCTAAACCCAACCGAATCCTATGAAAATCCTTGATACAAAGTTATGTCGAAAAAAACCCAAACCAATCACATTTGCTGTGGCCAGAGACAAGAAAAGTCTGACACTACTGGTCAATTTTTTGTTAAACTTTCAGAAAGTAGTTATACATTTTCGCTGTCTACAGGCATTGGCTGTTCTTAGATTTATCAATCCTGCCTTTTACAAAATTAACTTGGTTATTTTTGTAAAACCATTGGTTTTGAGTGGCAAGGATTTGTCAATATAGTTATTTACTAAGGATACAGTACAGTACATTGTCTTTAATTTGTCCTTTCTGTCAAACTAAAAAGAAGCACACAGCAGAGGTGCAAATAGTCCTATAATTTAGTGAAACACTAGGAAAATAGGCACATCTCACAGACCAACAAAAGCTTTGATAAATAACTATTATTAGTCATAGCCACACAACAAATACATTAACTGAATGAATTGCAACTTTAAAAAGATGTTTCTGCCATGGTTCATGATCCAGAAACCATCTGACATACAGGTTTCCCTCGTTACATAATTATAACTACATCAGTATCATCACAGTTAGTGATGCAGTGTAATACACAAAAACAGAGGGATACCAGTCCCCGTATTAACAGAAAAATCATGCTGTGAAACAAAGTCACCTACTATATTATATATAAGATCTAAGAGAAGTGAATGGAAAACCTCCACAAACAACATACTACCCCACACGATTGCGGTGTATCTGACTTCCTAAGGGCACCTGTGTAATATGTTTATTGGAGCCAGGCAAAATGAGGAATGTAAGCGTTAAGACAGTCATGGAAGGGGTTGTAGCCATAGGAAATAAGAATAGTTCAGGTGCATGGGGGGTACAATGAATCTTTGAGTGAAGACACACCAGAGAGACGTGGGGATTTGGGACAGGGGGGGTGGACAGGGACTGGTGGCGGTGCTAAAAGTGGGAAAATGGAAATTTGTATGGATGGTACAACATGTAGTGAATTGTTAAAGTAATAAGTAGCATTGTATTCCGCATGCTGTGGCGATTGTAAAGAATATATGCATGTCAGCTTTTAAAGCCAGTAGGTAGTAGCTCCTCAGTGTTGTAGCTTCTCTCTGCCAGAGTATCCTTTCTGCAGAGGCGTCAGGTCCTCTGTTATATAGTTTGAGTCTGGGTTTGTGTTGGGGGCCCTTGTTGAGAGTGATGGTCCATGAGTAGTGGTGTCCAGGAACTAAACATAACGTGTGGTTATTAGTTTTCTTTACTGTATTCTACATACTATTGTGCTTTTTCCTGTTGTCTTCGCCCCTTGTTAGATATATTTGCCTCTGATTGTGTGTAACATCGACCACAATCTTGGTTTTGACCCAAATAGCCTGGCCTCACCTTCTATTTATGTTCATATCCGAACCTGCAGATCAGACACCATATCTGATCGAAGTGAGCTGCTTCTCCCTGTCACACGTTTCTGGCCACATGACCATAGAGTGGAAACGTTACATCAGATTGTCAACCACAGATTGCACACTGTGGGAAGTGGGCAGGTGTTGTGGGTAAAAGCAGCCCTGACCTCTTCCACCTCTTCCTGCTAACATTGATAAACTTTGTAAATAAATTAAATTAATGTAAGATTCAAGTCCATAAAGCAGAAGACTGAATAAATAGAATGTTACAATCTGTGTCGAGTCTTACAGTAGTTTGTTCAGTTTGGGTCCATAATTTGGTCTTGTTCTGTGACTTCCTTTGTGTAGCAATTCTGAATATATTGTTTCCTATAAGGTCTTCCCTTAGTAGCTGAAAATTTGCCCTCCTGAAGTGTTTCTTGCCACTCCACTAACGCCCTTAGTAAAGCGTAATAAAAATCACTGATATTATGATCACTATTACCTAGGTTCCCCCAATCTATAATTTTGATACCCAGCAGTGCCCCCCTACCACATTGGCTCCAGGACTAGTTGTGACAGGTAATTGTCTTGTGTGGTCAACAAAAACCTGTTTCCTTTGAAAGAACTACAGGTTTCTGCCCCCCATCCAATATCTGTTCCCCATGATAAGTACTTTACCATGCTTGAAGCCGCAACCATTTGACTTATCAACATTTCCTCTTCTGCCTCTATTATATTTGGAGCCTTATAACAAACCCCTAGTAATATTTTATTATTCTTTTTCCCTCCCCTTATCTCCACCCATAGAGACATTTTCATTTGCATCACTGATGTCATCTCGCGAGATTTGAGGCAAGATTTCACATATAGACAAACCCCTCCCCCTTTTTTATTTATACGATCATTTCTAACAAGACTATAACCATCTATAGTAACAGTCCAGTTGTAGCGATTGTCCAGCCATGTCTCGCTGATATATATCATCAGCCATGTCTCGCCCACTATATCATATTTCCGCTCCAACATCAAGAGTTCCAGTTCCTCCATATTGTTTGTGAGGTTTCTGGCATTTGTGTACATGCACTTTATATGGTTTTCTTTATCCCTATTCCTTTTGTCCTCATTCCCCAATCTTATTCCAGCCCCCTTTCCTCCCCCATGGACTACGACTCCTCCCAGTTCCCTATCTACACTAAGTCTACAGTTTAAGCACCCCTCAAACCTTCTAGACATTTTTTCCCCAAAACAGATGCACCCTTCCCATTGAGTTGCAGCCCATCCTTACTGTAGAGCCTGTAGCCGACAGCAAAGACATACCAGTTCACCATGAACCCAGAACCCTTCCTCCTACACCTACTTTTGAGCCACTGATTTACCTCCCTAATCTACGGCTGCCTGGTACAGCTATCATTTCGGAAAAAACTACCTTTGAGGTCCTTGCCCTAAGCTTATTGACTAAATCCCTGAAATCATATTTAAGGACCTTTCATTTGCACTTCTAACTTTGTCATTAGTCCCAATGTGGATCATGAACGCTGGTTCCTCACCAGCCCCTCCCAGTAATCTGTCAACCCGATGCGCAACATGCCAAACCCAAGCACCCGGCAAACAACACACTGTTCGGTATGCGCGGTCTTTGTGACAGATTGTCCTGTCTGTTCCCCTAATAATAGAATCTCCCACTACCAGCACCTGTTTGACCTTGCCTGTGCTCCTATTACCCTTCTTACAGGAGCACACAGTGCCCTGGTTGCTAGAGGCCGTGTCTTGCTGCAGCAATGCTACCCCAGAGCTGATATCCCCCTCATCCACCAGCTTGGCAAACTTATTGGGGTACACTAGATCAGGACTAGACTCCCTGCACCTCTTCCCTCTACCTCGCCTTCTACATGGTACCCAACTAGCTATCCCCTCACTCTGCTCCTCCATATTTCCATTCCCACACACATCTTCCTCAGAGAGTCTGTGCTCTAGGAGCATCAAACTTCTCTCCATATTGTCAATTTCCCTGCAGCCTTAAAACTTGCTCTTTTAGATCCAGAATCTCATACATGGTACAGGATGTACACTGTGTAGCATTGCCACTTATGAAGTCCATTGTACTAATGGGGAATACAATAGAAATACAGAAGAAAAGAAGAATTCACAGAAAAGTTCCCCAAAAATACAGCAGTTACCTGCTGAAGTCCCTCAAACTGAAGTCCCTTAATCCCACTCTGGACACTTAAAATCAATGCACACTCGCCAAAAAGCTTGCACACTCGCATTTCTGATTGCTCTTAAATAGGTTATTTGCCACACTAAGCCGTTGTGTTTAATGCAACAAGATCTGCCTACAAACCACCAAACAAACTGACCACAGAATTATATAAAAGCTGGTAATTCGATAGACACACCCGCTTTTAATTAGGCAGCACCTTTGCTATCCTGTCTAGAAAAGCAAAGGTGAATGCCTTAGAGACTTAACTCTATTCGGACGGCCAGCTGACGTCTAAAGGTCCGGAGTTTGCAGTGACGTCTTTAGACAACGCTGCAGTTTTCTGCTACTGCTGGTTTACTACATGGGTGTTATCTAACAAGCATTTGCTTGTTTTATTTAAAAGGGGAACTGGAAAGCAAGGGGAATATTAGTATTTAATGTTTTACTTTTGCATTAACAAGCAACTATGTAAAATAAAAATGTGTTGAAGTTAACAAAAAAACATTTGCACCATTTTCTTGAGGGCTCTGTGTTTGTTGCCTTCACTGTGCACTCACTCGCCTATAACATTTCATACTTTGATGTAAGAACTTACTTAAAGTGGCATTTTTTGCAACGTGAACTGAGGTTTTTGTTGTTAGCATTTTGGATATTTTACACCTTTATGATCACTTATTATTCAAAATTGCAAAAAAGTGGTGATTCTGATTATGATGTTTTTTCATTGCAAGGTTCACAACTGGGAATAATTTATTTTTATTTTTTGATAGTCTGGGCATTTTTTTGTTTATTTGTATATCAGTTCGAGTTTCCTATTAATTTTTAAACGTTTTAAATTTTTGCTACAGTTTTTAGTCCCATTAAGGTACTTGCAGAGGTTATCGCTTGATGATGAAAGTATGAATATACCAAAATGATAAGTAGAAGTAGGGGTCCCTCCCCTGAAATTCCTACCCTTGTCCTTAAAGCCAGGCTCAGCATAGTGTCATAAACAAGCACAAGAAGCAGACCCCATTCATAAAACCTGACGATCCTGTGGGGGTTCCTTCACAAACCCATTACAGAGGTCAGAAAAAGGCTGGTGTCCTTTATTACAGCTGATGTCAATCCCATCAAATAAATATGGGGCATAATTCATATTTTGGCCATGGTACTCCCTCAAAACTCCATCCAGGTATCTGCTGCTACTGTAAAAAGGCAACTTAATTTTACCTCAGCAACAGGGAACAATTAAATAATTCCTATATTGTTGAAACTGATATTATCAAGTTGGATATATACGTGTGGAGGATTCGGGAACCCTTGTAAGGTGGAAGTATCAGTAAAGCAAATTGGCATCCTTTCAGGATCCCTAGTGAAGGAAAAAGGGGTGTCCCTATCAGCCATAGCAATTGAAGCTGGTCATTCCAAGTTTGTGAATTTTCCAAAATCACAAACTCATTCAAGTCCCCCAAAAAGGCTGGTTGCCCTCAAAATATGAATGCAAGAGAGGACAGGATAAAACAGAGAATTTCCATGGGTAATCCTTTCCACACTGCAGCTAGAATTGCTTACAAGTTCAGAATTGAATAGGCTAAGGATTTGTATCAGCATACAGTATAAGAACATTTAGGAGCATTTGGGCTGAAATGCCACTATGCAGTGTCCAAACCTCTCAATAGCAGAAAGAAACAAAAGTAACCTTGTGTGGACATAGAAGTAGTCCATAGATGATTTTAACAATGAAAGTAAGTTTTATTTATTTGGATTTGATAGGAAACATTGGGGCTTATTTACCAAGGTTCCACGGACCGCACTTTTGTCGTATATTCCTACATTTTTGGGTTTTGCGCGGTTGGGACAGGTATTTAAAAGGGGATTTTGTCACACGCGATTGGATTTTGGCGCAATCGCGTCGGCTTTCATGCGGCAAAAATCGGGGGGACAGACCGTCGGGCGATCCGACGGATTAGGACTGAGCACGAGATTTAACTTTAAAATTGTGTCGCAAGACATGCACTTACATACACCAGGAAGTAGAAGGTGAACTCCGGCGGATCTGATTGGGGAAGCAACACATGCAGGAAATTGGTTGCACGATCTAAGTGAATCAAGGCAGAGTTCATTATCGTCGGACATTCCGGATCGGGGATCACGCCAGGGATGGGTAAGTAAATGTGCCCCAATATGTTCATCGACAAACTGGGGAACAAACCCAAAGTGTTTAAAGAAGTCAGTGAAAGGTAGTGGAGGAAAGGTGGTGTCATGGGTAATATTTTCTGCACTAGGAGTTAAACCTCTCATGGCAACTACATGGCAGAGTGAATACAAGTGTCTATGAGAACCTATTTCAACAACACATGGTTAATTCCTAACATTCTTCACTTAATGAGACAGCAATTTGCATGCAGGACAATGCCCCTGTCATACAGCAAAGTAGTTCCTTGAAACAGAACACATTGAAGCAATGAAATAAAGAGCCCTGAGTCCCAATCTAAACCCAACAGAAATCCTATGGAAAATCCTTTGAGACAAAGTTATGTCCAGAAAAAACCCACAACAATCACATTGCTGTGGAAGAGCAAGAAAAAGTCTGTACACTTACTGGTAATTTTTGTAACTTTCAGAAAATGTAGTTATACATTTTCTCTGTGCTACAGGCATTGCTGTTCTGTAGATTTAATCATCCTGTCTTTTACAAAATGAACTTTGGTTATTTTGTAAAACACTGTTTTAGTGGCAAGGTGTACCCTTTACAAAAAAATCCATAAAATGTTTGTCAATAAGTTATTTAATTAAGTGATCATACAGTACATTGTTCTTTAATTTGTCCTTTCTGCAAACCTAAAAAAGTATGCACACAGCAGAGGTGCAAAGTAGTCCTATAATTTAGGAACAACTAGGAAAAAATAGCAATCTACAGACCCAAAAAGCTTAAATAACTATTATTAGTTCATAGCCACACAACAAATACATTAAAATGCATATATGCAATTAAAAGATGTTCTGGCCATGGTCCATGATCAGAACCATCTGCCATACAGGGTTTCCCCTTTACATAAAGTATAACTACATCAGATATATCACAGTTGTGATGCAGTTGTAGATCACAAAACAAGGGATTCCAGTCCCTAAGGCTATATTCACACGAACGTATGGGGGACGTATATACGGCCGCCGTATATACGGCCGATATACGTCCCCCATACACTTCTATGGGCGCACGGCACCCATACGTGCGGCACCGTACCGTTCCGTACCCGGGAAAAAGATAGGACCTGTCCTATCTTTTCCCGTAATACGGCGCCATACGCCATAGGTTGCTATGGAGAGGGGCGGGGGTGAGCTGCGCTCACCTCCTCCTCCTCTCCCCGTACACTGCCGTTGCCCGATATACGTCCCCCATACACTTCTATGGGCGCACGGCACCCATACGTGCGGCACCGTACCGTTCCGTACCCGGGAAAAAGATAGGACCTGTCCTATCTTTTCCCGTAATACGTATATACGTCCCCCATACACTTCTATGGGCGCACGGCACCCATACGTGCGGCACCGTACCGTTCCGTACCCGGGAAAAAGATAGGACCTGTCCTATCTTTTCCCGTAATACGGCGCCATACGCCATAGGTTGCTATGGAGAGGGGCGGGGGTGAGCTGCGCTCACCTCCTCCTCCTCTCCCCGTACACTGCCGTTGCCCGCTACGGTATGGTACGGGCGGGCAACGGCAGTGTGAATATAGCCTAAGTATTACAGAAAAATTGCATGGGAACAAAGTCACTAAATATAATAATATATAAGGCCTAAGAAATGAGGGAACACCCCACAAGCAACATACTACCCCACGCGTATTGCCAGTGTATCTGACTTCCTCAGGGCCCTGTGTAAATGTGGGGCAAGTGCAAATATAATGTATATAGCTATATAGCAGTCATGAAGGGGTTAAGCCTATAGTAAATAATATTATTTCATCGTTGCTTGTACAATAATTTTTAGTGATATTTACACCAGATTGTCACTTGTGATGTGCACATTGGTTTGTACATGTAAAATGTAAATTTTGTATGGCTTGGACAAATTTGTGAAAATGTAAAAGTTAATACCAATGGTGTACAGCATGCTGTGGCAGAGTTGTTAAAGGAATATATGCATTGTATCATAACTGTTTTAAAAGAAGCTCAGTAGGCTAGTAGCTCCTCAGTAGTTGTAGCTTCTCTTGCCTAGTATCATTTCTGCAGAGGCTTCAGAGGTCCTCTTGTTATATCTTTGAGCTGGGTTTGTGTTGGAGGTGCTGTTTGAGTGATGGTCCACTGATGTAGTGGTGTCCAGGAACTTAACATAACTGTTGGTTATATTAGTTTCCTTGTACTTGTAGTTCTACATTCTCTATTGTGCTTTTTCTGTGTCTTCTGACCCTTGCTTAGATATATTTGCCTCATGATTGTGTACATCACCACAATCTTGGTTTTGACCCAAAATAGCCTGGCCTCACCTTATGTCTTTCTGTCTCTCTGTCACACGTTCTGTGCACATACCAAGAGTAGGAACTGTTACACAGTTGTCACCTACAGATTAGCACACTGTGGGAATGTAGGGACAGAGTTTTTGGGTAAAAGCAGGGCCTGCACCTCTTCCTTGTCCTGACACATTGATAACTTTGTAAATAAATAAATTAAATGTAATGATTCAAGTCATAAAGCAGAAGACTGAATAAATATAATGTTACATCTGTGTCAGAGTCTTACTGTCAGGTTCGCTGGAGAGAATGCTGGCACTTCTGGTTCTTCTGGTGGTGCTAGCAGTGTTCTCCAACCTCCAGCGCGTGTCCGCACAAACTCCTCCTCTCGTCCCGGGCAGCGGCTGCTAAGATCTCGCGCTGTCTAGGAGTTGTGTTCTGAACTGCTGACTTGTGGTACCTCTGCATGGTGCCTGCTATTGTGCTTGGTTATTCTGCACCATGAGGGGTTAATTCTCAGTAGTTGTCCAGCTCCTATCAGGTTCTGGAGGTGGGGTTCTGGCTGCATAAATTGCAGCCTCACTAGTCACCTGTGCCAGTGTTTGAAATCCCTTCTCCACTCGCTCAGCATTAGGTTTGACTTGCTCTGTATCTGTATCTGTATCTGTATCGTTGTTGGCCTCGGCTTGTTTTTGACTTTGACTCTTTGCCTACTGATTTTGCTAGTGACGTACCCTCTTGTTGTGACTCCGGCTAGTTAACCATTCTTTTGTACACATGGGAAATGTTATTCAGCAATTTATTTAGGTGGTACATCTATCTGCCGGAAAACGCAATGATTTCAAATTTCATAAATGGCAAATTTTTCAGAAAATTCATCATATTTTCTTTTTTTTTGTAAATAAACGCAAAACTTATCAGCCAAAATTTACCACTAAAATGAAGTACAACATGTGGGTAAAAAACAATCTCAGAATCGCTTTGATAAGTAAGTGTTCAAAAGTTATAACCATATAAAGCGACACATGTCAGAATCCAAAAAATGGGACTGAGCCTTAAACTGTAAAATGGCTGCGTCCTTAAGGAGTTAACCATTCTTTTGTGTTTTATGTTTGTCAGTCTGTTTGTGTTCCCTTCCCACACTTATCAGTGTATTTCGAGTCTTCAAGTAGTCGGCCCACGGTTTAGCGTGGGGGGGGGGGCTATAGGAAGGGACAGAGGTTGGGGCAAGCTCAGGGCACACTATCCCCTGTCTTTTGTGTTACCCAATCCTAACACTTACAGAGTTTGTTCAGTTGGGCTCCATTATTTGGTTCTTGTTCTGTGACTATCCTTTTGTGTATGCAATTCTGTACATTATATGTTATCTCAGTTGTGGCTCGGGTGGTTTACCATCTTTATTGTGTTTATCTGTTTGTTTGTCTTGATTTGTTGATGAGTGTCTATAGTGAAAACAAATGTTTTACGACTGCCCAGTCATACAGAATTATCAATTATGTGGCATCTGTCAGATTACACAGTTGCAATATTAAATGCATTTTACTAAACCTTGTGCCCCCAAAATAGCTTTTCATTTCATGAAGAATCAACATTACGTGACTTGTGAAGGGGGTCATTATTTACCTTTTTATTTCTGCTCCACTCCCATGGTGCTCATTTTTTTGTAACTATCTTATTTATTTGAATAGGTCATACAAGTTTACATGCTTGCTGTTGTATTAGTTTATATTCAAATGAAAAAAAATTATTTTCAATCATAGAACTTTCTAAAAATTGTATGAATGTACTCTTATTTTTCTTACAAAAGGCTGTACTTGCAATAGTCTACATGCCAGATCTGCTATAATTGTATTTTGTTATCAAAATTTTTTTTTATCAAAAATGTCCATGTTCCACTATATGATAAAGTTTAATTGAACCTACTATTCCTTCGATTGTAAAAGAAGGCATTTTATCCAGATTTTTTTATTACCTTTAGAAAAATAAGACTCAAAGAGTTTTCAAAATAGAGATTTCATGAAAGGAATAGCTCTAAAGGAAATGTTTGCTAGTTACATTTTTTATTATGCACTGTTCTTTTAATGTTCTCTTTTACTAAAAAAAAATGCTCGGGTCTCCCATTGACTTTAATGGGGTTCGTTATTCGATACGAGCACCCGAGCATCGGGAAAAGCTTGTATCGAATAACGAGCACCCGAGCATTTTAGTGCTCGCTCATCTCTATTAGTTATCTAAACAATGTGCTGCCTTTCTTAGTGCACTTGTGTTCACAAATCTGTAAAATCTGCCACTGTCAGCTCCCTTTGCAATTGCTGACCAATTAGCGTATATATTCTCAAGTATAAGCCGAATCCTCTTCTTGTTTCCTCTTCTTGCTTCCAGCAGCCGTAGGTCCATGCGCGCTAGCTGCGCACTTACTAAGACGTCAGCAAGCAGCTGTTTACACTGAGTGATGCCATCGACAGTCAATTTCGCTTACCGTACAGAATGGATCGATACATGCCATTTTCTAATCTGACAATCCATCCATGCAGAGGTTCACATCTTTGCACCACATGCTACTATTCCATTTTCTTTTGGTTCACCCAACCACTGGGACATACAACATCTAACAGTGTTCACTTCTCCACATGCAGCAATCTGCAAGAGTAAAAAAACAAGGGCTCTCACTTCAACAGTGCCGTTCCTCCTGGTTTGTGATAAGTGGCAATAATTGGCACATTGTTGAAAAATTATAACTGTAGCAGAACCTTATAGCTTGTCCATCTTGGTGTTGTACAGTAATTACAATAATGAGTGTAGGATACTAAGTTAAATGGAAATATTAAAAGGAACCATTACGGATATGCTGAAAATGATTTTAAGAAAACAGAAATTAATGTTTATGTCTAAATTTTTAGAATTATGTGATTTATGAGATATAATTTCTATTACATTTATAGTAATTAAAATGCATCAATTTAGCTTTTATGTGAAGTACTTGTTTTCCCCATAACCCTAAAATGATTTCTTTCCCCACTATATTTTAGTAAGGTTATCTTGTGAACTGTAAAAAATTAAATTAAGTTCAGAGAGAAGGCAGCACGGCAGGCTTTCATCTACAACACCACAGTGGAAATTACCTTACAGCATGTTATATAGGAATTCAATGGAATTGTAATTCTCTGTTCTCTCTTCATCGATGAAACAAAAATGTGTTCATATCTGTTTCTAAAACTGAAAACTCTGCATGACAACAGATGGTGTTGATGAAAAATGTGCTTTTGGCATTGCAACCAATTTTTCTGAAGTTTCTGTCTTTGGTAAGTGTGATTATGAGTTCATTATTACAAATGTTTCGGCTTCCAAGTCTGTAGACTTCTTTTTTTTTATGTTTAGCATTATCTCTCAGTTAGCTATGATAAGTTTCAAGCGAATAACTTTTTATGAATGTGGACAATTGCCAAAATAAAAGGTAGCTTATTTCATACAGCTGTTTGGAAAGATGAAAACATATCAATCATAGAAAAAGCTAACTTCTATGCTTGCCAATGATTTTCCAAGGTAACTAGTGTCACTGTTTATTATGGGTCAGAGGATTTCAGTGTTCTTGTATAATAACTTATCAAATGTTTTCATATT